>PVJN01019605.1:0-37167 GCA_004026805.1 Lasiurus borealis
GTAAATCTCTTCTCCCATTCTATAAGTTGCTTTTTCATTCTGTTGGTTGTGTCCTTTGCACAAAAGTTTTAAATTTTGACATAGTCCAATTTATCTATTTTTATTTTCGTTGCTGTACTTCTCATGTCATACCCAAGAAATTATTCAGAATCCAATGTCATAAAGCTTTCACTTGTTTTCTTCTAAGAGTTTATAGCTTAAAGTCTTACATTTAGGGCCTTACAGTGGATCTGGGATCCATTTAAAGTTAATTTTTGCATGTGGTGTGAGACAGTGATTTTTCAACCCTTCTCATCTCAGGGCACACAAACTAATTACTAAAATTCTATGGCACAACATATATATATATATATATATATATATATATATATATATATATATATATATATTTGCCAATCTGACAAAAAAAGAGAGAGAGATAATTTTGATTCATTCACCTAGGATGACTGTTTCTTCATTTTTTCATTAGAAAATTTAAGGGAAAAGAGGTCAGTGCCCCCAACTAAGTAGTCAGGAATGGAATGTTTTAAAAGTCCTTGTGGCACACCAGTTGAAAATTGCTGGTGTAAGGTAAGGGTCCAACTTCATTCTTTTGCATTTGGATGTTCAGTTTTCCCCCATCATTTGTTGGAAAGACTACCCTTGCCTCAATGGATGTCTTGTCACCTCAGAGAAAATTATCTGACCATACATATGAGGGTTCATTTCTGGGCTCTGGATTTTATTCTCTCAGTCTATTTGTCTGTCATTATGCTACTGTCACACTGTGCTAATTACATTACTGTAATTTGTTTGCTTATTTTTACTGGATTTTTTTTGGCAATAGGACTGTAAAATAACAGGTTTATGTTTGTTTGTTTGCTTGCCTTTTTTGGCACAATACATGTAACACTGTTTTGTGTCCTGCATTGATGAGAATCGGCCACTCTCTTTGTTGTCCCTGCATACCTAATGTTTATTTATTCAATAGGGTTGTTGAAATGAGTAGGTAGTACAATGGAATATTTACTTAGACTTGCAGATTGCCAAACTAAAGTCTGTATCGTAGCTTTTATCTAATCAAAGCAGTCTGTTCCCCAATTTGGCTGCAGATGTGAAAATTTACCGATTGCATCTTCAGTAGTCACATAGGATAGAGCCTGTTTCATAAGAGGCACTGAGGTACCTAACTTGGTTTCCAATGACCTGTCTGTCCGTAGGTAGGTATGTATGAGCATAGGGCCCTAGGATGAGAACAACACCCAGTCCAGAACCACTTGTGGAGCGTAATTGTCTGATAGCTCTTCCAAGGACCGAGCTAAGGATTCTCTGTTCGGGTGGCAGGTGGAATGTTTACATTGACAAGACACTCTGACCCCAGAGGGGTGTCATCACGGCCTCATGTTCTGCCTTCCCACTCGCGTCTGAGGATGACTAGCTCCTCCAGCCATCCTCCTCCGCTCCCAGTGCATCCCTCCCCCGCCCCTGCGTGTAGTCGAGACCTACAGTCTATCTCACACACATCAGCTTTAAGATCTGCTGTAAAACACCGAATCACACCTGACTATCTCAACAGCAAGCCGAGGAGGGGAAGAGCTGGCTCCCCTGCATTCCTCCCGGCCCTCACCCCACCCCTGGGGCAAAGAGCGCTCAAGTGGCAGGTGTATTCAGAGGAACACGCGCCAGGAACAGGCACAGGCTAAGTCTAGACACAGAACAGCTCATGTACACCTCAAAACAGGAATCCGGGTTCCCCCTAAACTCTCCTCCAGCTGCTCCTTTCCCAGGCCTCTCTGTCTGCACCAATGGCCCTCCATAAACTCAGGCTCTCATGCCAGAATCCTGTACCTCATTCCTTCCTTCCTTCCTTCCTTCCTTCCTTCCTTCCTTCCTTCCTTCCTTCCTTCCTTCCTTCCTTCCTTCCTCCCTTCCCTCACCAGCCCTCCCTCAGTAACTCCTCCTGGATCTTTTCCTCCAGGAGCCAAAGCGCCCCATATTAGTTTGCTTGTCTCCATCCCACTGGTCAGGTGACCATCATCTCCTGTCCACACCTAGCAATGGCCACCCCGCCGGTCTCTGCCATATCGCCTGGCCTCCCTCTGTCTGCTCTGCCCAGCTGCCAGTTACCTTTGCCAGCTATAAAATGAACCGTGTTGGCCTCCAGCTCAAAACTGTCTGGCGGTGCCAAAACTGGTTTGGCTCAGTGGATAGAGCGTCGGCCTGCAGACTGAAGGGTCCCTGGTTCGATTCCAATCAAGGGCATGTACCTTGATTGCGGGCACATTCCGGTAGGGGGCATGCAAGAGGTGGCTGATCGATGTCTCTCTCTCATCAATGTTTCTAACTCTCCATCCTTTCCTCTCTGTATAAAAATCAATAAAATATATTTTAAAACAAGAAAAATAAAACTGCCCAGTGGCTTCCTGTGTGCTTTGATTAGAATATAAATGCATTTCCCTGGCTAACCTCACCTCCTTGCGCCTCTCCAACCTCCTCTCCCATTGCACACGCTGTACTAACCTCCCTTCACTTCCTCAGCAAGCTGCCTCCCCACCAGGCCTCCCCTCCCCCCGGCCCTTTCCACATGTTTCCTTTGCTTGGAACATTCCATTGCTTAGCACATTCTCCCCCGTCCCCTCATACTGGCCTAACGTGTTCTCGTTCTTTAGGTCTTCACTTTCCCCCCCGCTGAATACTTGGTCTGGTTTAACCCTCTGTTATTATACAGCAGGGATCCTGTTTGTTTTTTCTTCGGTGCAATTAAATATTTGGTTACTTGATTGTATTGAGAGTTGACCCTTGAAAAACACAGGCTTGAACTCTGTGGCACTTATACAGGGATTTTTTTTCTCCAGTCAATACTAGAACTGTGTTTTCCTAATGATTTTCTTTTTTTTTAAAGTATATTTTATTGATTTTTTACCGAGAGGAAGGGAGAGGGATAGAGAGTTAGAAACATTGATCAGCTGCCTCCAGCACACCTCCTACTGGGGATGTGCCTGCAACCAAGATACGTGCCCTTGACCAGAATCGAACCTGGGACCTTTTAGTCCGCAGGCCGACGCTCTATCCACTGGGCCAAACCGGTTTTGGCCCCTTACGATTTTCTTAATAACATTTTCTTTTCCCCTAGCTTACACATAACATACACAATATGTATTAATTGACTATTTATGTAACGGGTAAGGCTTCTGGTTAAGGTAGGCTATTAGTAGTTAAGTTTTAGGGGGAGGCAAAAGTTACATGCAGTTTTAGGGGGGCAGGAAGTCAGTGACCCTCACTCCCAGGTGGTTCAAGGGTAAGCTGGATACTTCACTATGTGACCGGCTTCAGGACGGCAGAGCCTCCGTTTTGTTCACTGCCACGAGCCTGGAGATTTGTATTACATTAGGCCCATACTGAGTCATGGAATTAGTGGGTTAAAGTGGCCAAACCAAGCAGCTTTCCCCATAAGAAGGATATTCCAACTGGTGCACAATCTAGCTTTTTCCCTGAAAGCAGCGTCTGCTTGCAACTCTGTTCTAGCTTCAGAGCAGCCTACAGGACTGCTCTCAGGACGACACACAGCTGCCACACTAGGAAAGATAAGGAAACAAATTTCTTTTCTTTTTTTAAAATATATTTTATTAATTTTATTTATTTATTTATTTATTTATTTATTTATTTATTTATTTTTTTTTTTACAAAGGAAAGGAGGGAGAGTGTTAGAAACATCAATGAGAGAGAAACATCGATCAGCTGCCTCCTGCACACCTTCTACTGGAGATGTGCCTGCAACCAAGGTATGCGCCCTTGCTCAGAATCGAACCTGGGACCTTTCAGTCTGCAAGCCAACACTCTATCCACTGAGCCAAACCAGTTTTGGCGGAAACAAATTTCTTGACTTGAGGATATGAATGGTCTTTGCTTGACTTGTGCATTCTTACTGATTATAACTTGTCATCAGTAGCAGGGAGACCCTTTAAGGGAATAGTGAGCCATTCTTGGCACATATGTGATGTGGGAGATGCATGGTGTGATGCATAAACATCCCTCTGCAGGGCTGTACCTGCCCACAAACACGTGTCGCCCCTCAGCACTAGAGATACTGTCCACCTGGCTTGAAGTGAGCGCAGTCAGAATTGCCATGTGGGTTAAACAATAAAACGCACACATGAAAGATGCAAAGATGACTGCACGTTTGATAAAGAAGACCCTAGGCCAAGACTGGTGTGGCTCAGTGGATAGAGCATCGGCCTGCGGACTGAAGAGTCCCGGGTTAGATTCCGGTCAAGGGCATGTATCTGGATTGCGGGCACATCCCCAGGAGGGGGCGTGCAGGAGGCAGCTGATTGATGTTTCTCTCATTGATGTTTCTGACTCTCTATCCATCTCCTTTCTTCTCTGTAAAAAATCAATAAAATATATTTAAAAAAAGAAAAGAAACAAGTCATATTCCGTGCAGGGAGGGGTCTGGGGAAAGGCGAATGGACACCAGGGCAGGCAGCAGGCACCTGTTTAGGTGAGCTGTGTCCAGAGGTGCATCTAACTTTTGCCTCCCCCTAAAACTTAACTAATTGCCTCCATTAACCAGAAGCCTCACCCATTACAGAAACAGCTGTATCATTGCAGAACCGGTCAGGCCTCCAGCCGGGCAAGGCAGGGCAGCCGCTTTCAGCGCGGCCTTTCTCTGCTCACCATCCTCCTTCCCACCCACTCCTCCAGACGGGCCCAACAAAGAGGAGATGCAGTCACTCCAGAAGAATTTTCCGAGGCGGTAAGTGGATCGAGAGCGGTGCACTTAATTAAAGAGAGAGGACCAGATGGGCCTTCCAGTCGCTGGAATGCGGAGAGCTTCATCGTGGAGTGCGAGGAAAAATTCACATAAACACACTCCCTGGGAAATGAGGTCATTTGTTCAAAGCTCAGGAACATCAAGACAGTTGAGCAAGAGCTTCAGGTACTACTTCCTCCTTCTCCCCGCTGGCCTGTCTTTCCTGTTCTCCGCCTTTTCTTACTCCCTACCCTTTCAGATCTCTTGTAAGCAGCTGGAAGGGGAGACGCTGAGACAGAAGGAGAGGGATGCTGACCAAAAGTGGGAGAAGGAAGAGAGAGAGGAATTGGGGAGGCTGAGAGCCAGGGGGTGCAGTGGGGAGGAAAGAAGCATGAGGGGCACAGTGGTACCTCGAGATACGAGTGCCCTAACATAGGAGATTTTTGAGATACGAGCCGTCGAGCGAGCGATTTTTGCTTTGAAATACGAGCAACAGTTGAGATAGGAGTCATCGCGCGGATCGGCCGGCTGCACACGACCCACCAGTTTACCACAACTCGAGCGTCTCATAGTTTCCCAGGCCTCAAGGTTATGGAACGAATTAAACTCGTATCTCGAGGTACCACTGTATTGAAGAACAGTTAGGCCTGAGACATCCCCCACGGCAACAGAGTATGGAAAGAAACCCATAACTAGTGTTTGTCGAAGGAGAATGCATTCTGTAGAAAGCATGCTGGGCCAGGTGAGGGGTCTGTGAGCGCAGCACTGGGCTCGCTTGATTCGCAGAGTGACCTGTGCAAATCTGCAGCCTCAGCTCCTTCCAGATAAGGAGAAGGTTGGGTGAAGGGATGTGTGTGGTCCTCTCAGCTCTGATTTCTAACGTTTCATAATATGAGCGGGAGGGAGAACCCAGCTGGGGAAGGCCATGCAGACCTGGGTCCTTCAATCCTGGACCATAAAACCTCAGGACTGAGGTTTTACCTGATAGTCAGCCATGGGCTTTGAGGGGGTCAGGAGAGTGAGAGCCAAAAACTCTTGTCTGACCAAGACTTAAGGGCGATGAAAAAACATCATCCTGCTGAGACCGGTTTGGCTCAGTGGATAGAGCGTCGGCTTGCGGACTGAAAGGTCTCAGGTTTGATTCCAGTCGGGGGCATGTACCTTGCTTGCGGGCACATCTCTACTGTGGGGAGTGCAGGAGGCGGCTGATCGATGTCTTTCTTTCATCGATGTTTCTGACTCTCTATCCCTCTCCTTTCCTCTCTGTAAAAAATCAATAAAATATATTTTTAAAAAAATCCTCCTGTGTCTTCAACTATCTAGACCAGTGGTTCTCAACCTTCCTAAGGCCATGACCCTTGCATACAGTTCCTCATGTTGTGGTGACCCCAACCATGAAATTATTTTCGTTGTTACTTCCTAACTGTAATTTTGCTACCGTTATGAATTATAATGTAAATATCTGTGTTTTCCGAGGGTCTTAGGTGACCCATGTGAAAGGGTCGTTCGACCCCCAAAGGGGTAGCCACCCACAGGTTGAGAACCGCTGCACTAGAGCAAGAAGGACCTGAGAGGCTAGAGGTCTTGACTGTGAGGATGAGACTTGGTCTAAATGGCTTCGGAGACAGTGGCCAGACTTTTATAAGGTCCTGGCAGCCTTTTTGGTGTGAGTTTTGAGTCCAGGTCTCCAGAGGCACAGAATAATGCGTGGATGGTCCTCTGTGTGTGGCTGACCCAATCTCCCCAGGCCTTAGGCGCCGGCAGGGTGGGGTGGCCCAGCAGAGCTGTGGCCCCTCAGATGCCAGAAGAGAGCCCTTTGCCCTTTTCTGATAGTGAGATCCACCCCCTGGTGCCTGTCACATCAGTCCAGGCTGCAGGTGATGCATGAGGTGAAATGGGGTTCTGTCCTCAACTCAGGTCATGAGGTGGGTCTAAAGTCCCCATTTGTTTGCCTATGGGAGCCCCTTTCCAAGTCCCACGTGGTTCAGGGTTCGGGTTCTGGAGGAGGCCACACGCAAATGAAGAGAGAGACTAGAAAAGCATTAATTTGGCGATATTGGGGGGCCAGGCGGGAGCCTTCCTCTAGTGGAAAAGACTACCCCCTGCTCTGGCCTTTTTCTCCCTTTTTATTAAGACTTTGGGACTCACCCATAGCCTTTAGGCAGGAAATTACAAGAACAGAAGTTTACATGAAACAAACAGGTAGAGGCTGCTTCAGCGAACAATGTTTCAACTAAACAGTGAGTGATGAGCTCTGACCTTTCAGAGCCATGAAGGTGGACCAGCCTTCTGGTCTCCTGCCCACCTCTTTCTATGAGTGAGATCATGTTTGGTTTCCGGCAGGTTGGCAATCCCTTCAACCTCCAGAGCCACTGATGGAAGCTCCCCAGGCAAAGAGTTAGGCTTTCCGTTCTCCTGGCTCATTGTAATTAGCCCTCGGGCAACAGAGAGAGAGAGAGCCTCAGCTCTTTCTGTGGGTCTCCCACTCATGCTCAACGGCTAGTTCAGTTTATTCTCTTCCATCAGACACCAAATAGCCCTACGTTTGACCCTTCACAACAATGCGACTTCCTTTTCTCAATGAGCTTCAGATGTTTACTTTAGGCGAAACTAAGGTGAAAGGCGGGTGGTACAGAGTTGGAACTTGAAACCACACAATCAAGACTCTCTTGAACGCTGCCACAACTCCTGCACTGACCCTCCCACAGGCAACCCCTTGCCATGTCTCCGCCTTTTCTGTTTGCCAAGTAGAGGTAAGGATTGAATATGCGACATCTCTCTACAGATCCCAGATTTCTCCCTCTACCGTTTCGAAATCCACTTTATATTTACTTTTTAAAACTTTTCCCCAGGGAGTGCCTTTAGAGCCAGTTTCCAGCCACATTAGAAACTAGCTTCTTACTTTACAGTCACACACATACACACACACACACACACACACACACACACCTTTGGTCTTATTCTTCACCTCCAAGGCCTGCATGCTCCTTGACCTCTCCTAGTTCCTCCCCATCTCTTTATCTCTCTCTCTCTTTCTCTCTTCCTTTCTCTTTCCTTCCTTCCCCTTCTCTCTCCCTCGTGGGCAGCTGCCTGGACACAAAACACAAGGACCTGGAGAAATGAGTTAGGCGGGTGTTGATGCAGAATTGCGACTCATGTGGAGGACGGAACTGAGGGGTGGCGTGGCCCCAGAGGAGGAGGGAGCACCTCCTACGAGGAGCAGCACTTCTGGAAGACAACCGAGCATCTATTGTCATAGTTACCAAAATGTTCCTGAGGGCAAGAAACCACATCCTCAGAGAAGCAGGAGATGGACTCCATTCCTCTCCGTTCCTAAGATGCTGTGCAAAAAAAGCAACTTCTGGCCGAAAGGAAAGAAGAGTCCTGGACAGAACATGAACCACCAAACATACAACAAACCAGTGGTTCTCAACCTGTGGGTCGCGACCCCTTTGGGGGTCAAACGAGCCTTTCACAGGGGTCACCTAAAACCACCGGAAAATGTAGCAATGTAGTTTACTGTTGTCATATGAAGACTGTTACCCATGCTACACCATGCTTCAAGACAACATTTCATTTATTTGTGATTAGAAATAAATATTTCACAATATCTAATTGTGATGATCACTATGCTTTAATGATGTTCAATTTGTAACAATGAAAATACATCCCGCCTATCAGATATTTACATTACGACTCATAACAGTAGCAAGATTACAGTGACGAAGTAGCAACGGGAATAATTTTATGGTTGGGGTCACCACCGCATGAGGAGCTGTCTGAAAGGGCCATGGTATTAGGAAGGTGGAGAACCACTGCAACAAACAGACACAGTGCAGTTTCCCCGCTGCCGCCGGAGACTCTGCCTTCAGAGCAAACCCTTCGCTGGGCCTGATCACAGAGGGCCTCTCCTCTGCATGAGTCAGCCCGCTCCCTTTCCAACCCACCCGGCCCAGCCAGCAGAGTAAACAACGAGCAGCAGAGCGTTCGCGTCTGAGCAAACACACGGGCGCGGAATAACAGCTATAAGCGTAATTGCTGCTTGTACACGGCAGGCAGGCACAGCTGCCGCGGGGGTGCGTGGAGATGCAGGGAAAGTGCTGATGCGGGAACTCCAGCCGTCCCGTGGCTTTTGACCCTGGTCAGAAGGCAGCCCCTCTGCCTCAGAGATGTCCAGTCTAGGATCAGGGGGTTCCTGGGTGTCCTTGCATTCTCCCCCACCTCCCCTGTCTTTTTCTGGGAGATGTCTCTTAAGGGAGGTAACTTATCTTTCAGTGGCCCATGTGAGGAGGATCGGTGTCAGGAAAAAACAGTGTTTGTTTTCTTTTTATTTTAGGATTTCCTATTTCTGGCATCCTTCCGAGGAGGGCTTTATCTCAGGGCTGAGATCAGGAAGTCAATTGTGTTGGCGGGAGCAGCCTCGGGGCCCAGCAGCGTCTCAGGCTGCAGACAGCTCTCTTGTCTGGGGCGCTCTTCTCTCTTTGATTGTCTGCTCGGGGTCCCCACGGGCTTTCCCCAGAGTCCCTGGCGAAGAGTCCCAGCGCCTGTGAAGGCTCTGACCTCCTTTGTAAAGTGCTATCTTTCCTCTTCTTTGGAAGAGGATATTCAGCTTCATCTTATGCCACATCCTTTGAATGTGTTGCTATTGTGCAGCTGTTAGCCAGAGGCTGGCCGGCTCCGACCTCTGTGTCCCAACAAGCAAACAACGTCTTCTCCGTTGTGTTACTAACAATAGGCGAGACGCTGTGACCGTCCAGGGAATTTCTGCCGGATATGGTAGCGGGGGGTGGACAGGCTGAAGGGTGGAATGAACGGGATGGCTTCATTTTGCTCTCCGCATTCAGCTGCTACAAAGGTTTTCTGAAAATGTTATTCTTATAAAAATGACTCAGAAAAATTACTTTCTTTTTTTAAAAAATATATATTTTTATTGATTTTTTTACAGAGAGGAAGGGAGAGGGATAGTCAGAAACATTGATGAGAGAGAGACATCAATCAGCTGCCTCCTGCACGCCCCCCACTGGAGATGTGCCTGCAACCAAGGTACATGCCCCCGACCGGAATCGAACCTGGGACTTTTCAGTCCACAGGCTGACGCTCTATCCACTGAGTCAAACCGGTTCCGGCAAATTACTTCATTTCTTTGTGGCATTTTGTTTTTGCGAAGAAGGCTGCATTTAGCCCCCTTCCATACTCTTGAAGAAGAAGACAAGAATGTGACTGATAATAAGGATGCTCCGTGGTCCTGGGGAAACATCTGGATTCCTAGGCCTTCTCCCTGGCAATTCTGACTCAGGGGGTCTGGGGTGCTCTGGGAATCTGTGCCTAACCACCACCTCAGAGTTCTCACAGTCAGGGAGGTCTGGGTGGTGCATTCCAAAGTGGGATTGTCTAATTACAGGATGCGCACATGTTCATCTTTATCCGATGCTACCACCTTGCTTTCTGAGGGACTCTTCTATTGAATCGCCACACCAGCATTGTATGATAGACATTTCCCCATATCCTTAATATTTCCCCATATCCTTGCTATTTTCAGACTTTAAACTTTTCTTCCAATGGGACGGATAAAAAGTGGCATCTTGCTTCCAGTTATGTCTCTCTGTTTGCACCGGCAAATGAAATTTGCTAACACTTGAGTAGCGGTATGTGCCAGCACTGGTGCAAGAAGTTGATTAATATTAACTCATCTTACACTCCCAGTCCTAGGAGGTAGGGAGTTCTTTTACTGAGTTAGGAAAACTAGGCACAAAGATCAAGTTGCGTGACCATGGTCCTTGACTATCGCATTCCCTCTACCGTAAATCCCAGAGTTTCCGATTCAGCTGATCTGGGTGGGTTCCCTAGTCTGCATCTCTAATATTTCCAGTCACACTGTGGCTGCTGCTGCTGGTACAGTGGGAAGGAGAAAACCACAGATGAGACTGGCTGATGGATATGAACTAGTGGGTTAATTAATTATTGATTAATTATTTTTTTGGTGCAACTGTGGTCATTCAACCATCGGGTATTGCTTTGTTGAAGAATTTAGTTCAAAGTCTAGACTAATTTACATGTGAATTTATTCCTTTCTCGTTCCCACTCAGCAATCATTGGTTGCCCTCTCTCCCCGCAGGCTGGAGACACCTAAAGATGACTAGAACGCAGTTATGACTCTCTGGAGACTTCCAGAAGCATGAAGTCATTCTTTTAGTTCTGAACTGCCCAAGTCAGAAATTAAATTTAGAAAGAAAATAAGAGGCCATAAAGAGAATATGTTGTTCATTGTCAATTCAGGAAAGCCGGCTGGCTTTGATAAATGTCCCACGGGCTTACAAGTAGGGGTGTCTTTTATGAATTCAGCTGTTTAAGAGTATTGGGCCCGCGACCCCATCCAGCCAATCAAATGGAATCATGGGTGGAAAATAACATGAATAAATGTAAAGCCCTGTGTGTAAGTGTATGTGTGTTTTTTTTTATAAAGCCAATAACTCAAGGGCAGCACATGTGAAAAAGACCTGGGAGTTTTCATTGGCTTCTAGCCCAAATCCATGTATAGCAACTCAACTTATGGAGCTTCCTAGGGATACATTTTACAACCGGTTTATGTTGGAAGGTTAACCAGGAAGTGGCATTGCTTAAAATTAGACTTCTATGGACTCTTTGTGTATGTGTGTGTTTATATACATATATATACGCAGGCATCAATGCACACTCCTGTGCACAGTAAGTGATTTGTACATTTTGCTTTGAAATTTTTCTTGGAAATGTTCTAACGGCCATGCTCTCCCTGGTGGTGTTTCTGAAAGTGTGTTCAGTGGACCACCCTCCATGAGCATCACCTCAAAACTTGCTTAAACATATAGACTTCCAGGTCCCTCCCTTGACTTTCTAAGTCAAGATTTCTGGGAACGGACCCCACAATCTGCTGATTTTTAACAAACTACCCCAGGTGATTAGTAGAAGGTCCTCTCAGAGATGGACACTGGCCTTTAATTACTCTCCTCAGTCCCGCATCATCATGATATAGGGACGTGTGCCCACCATGTGAGCTGTTGGAGAAGCAGTTAATGGGGCCTGGGAGCTCTGGCCATTGAGGTTGGTCCCTCACCCACTTTGAAGTGCCTGTGACAGATCAGAGTCCCAGAGGAGGAGAGATGAGTCCTGGGAAGGAAAGAATGAAGAAGGAGGGTTTAGGGGTGATACTGTGAACGGAACTGGATTCAGGAGGGAAGCAGCTTTTCAACTTCATTGGTTCCATTCTTAATATGGCCCGTTGCTTACAAATGCACACCCAAACTACCTGGTCATTCTGCGAAGGGTTACTGAATAGCTAATCTCTATTTCTAACATTCTTAGTAAAGGCAGAGATGGTCTTGCTTAATGACTCCCTCTGTTGACTAATCATTCCCATCCCTCTTTGTGATCTCACCTCTGCTCACCTTCAGCATCTATATTCTCAGCTCCTTATGTCATCTTTACACTTCCTGTTCCTTCTAGATCCAGAACCTTCAACTGGTCTCCCCCCTTTCATAGTTCCACTCTCTAGTTCCTCCTGCACTTTGCCACCAAAATAATCTTCCTCATTCACATTCTCACAGTGTCATTTTTCTCCTCATTACCTATAAGACATTACCCTATCCTGGCTTATTCTCCACAATATAGCCTTACCCACCAGGATGTCCACTCACTGGGGCAGACACTCTCTGGATTTTCTTGCCCTTTCTTATGCCATCACCCCGGCCTGGTGCCCTCTTTCCAGGTTCTGCAGCAGAAATCCCCCAGACTCAGCCTTCCAGCCCAGGTCCTCACAAAACCTTCCTATCGCCTCTGTGCTGAATTCTTTCTTTTCCCTTGAATTCTCGTCTCTCGTGCTCATGCAATGCTTATTTACATCTCATTTCCCCTTTCGAAGCCAGAGCTTCACCAGGTCAGCACGCTGCTGAATAAATCATTGAAAGGGGCTGTCTGTTCAAGGTTAAGTGTTATTTTGCACGCGAGACTAAATGAACAAAACATTTTCATGAAAAGGGATGAGCGGGGAATGAAAGATAAAGGAGGTGGGATGGAGAAAAGGGTTAAAAAGGACAAACTCCCAGTTACCAAATAAATGAGTCTGGGGGATGGAATGGAAGGCATAGTGAAGGTAGTTCACAATACTGTGTTGTATGTTTGAAAGTTTAAATATTTATATTTGAAAGTTGATATATAACATGTGCCAATGAGAGACGTTTTGGAGGTGAAATTCGCTGTTGTCTTGGGTAAAGTGTATACAAATATCAAAGATATTTTTGAGTCTGAGCCCATGCAATGCAAAGATGGCTGGAAAAGGAAAATCATGAAGAAATCCAGGCTTAGCCCTAACTGGTTTGGCTCGGTGGATAGAGCATCGGCCTGCGGACTCAAGGGTCCTAGATTCAATTCTGGTCAAGGGCATGTACATTGGTAGTGGGCACATCCCCAGTAGGGGGTGTTCAGGAGGCAGCTGATCGATGTTTCTAACTCTCTATCACTCTCCCCTCCTCTCTATAAAACAATAAGTAAAATATATAAAAAAAAATTCAGGCTTAGAGGAGGAGGACATACGGTCAGTTCTGAGCATGTGCAAAGTTGAGGTGTCAGTGGGACATTCTAGCCGGCACCTAGGTTGAGAACTGTCTGTGGCTCAGGGAAGCAGGCAGGGCTGGAGGTACACAGTTGAGAACATTTTTCACATGGACAAAAGCTCTCAGAAAGCGCTGAACACTTAGGAAGGCTCCCATGTGTGAGGGGCCTGCACTGAGCAGAAACTGTCCTATCATCTTCTTTAACCCCCCCTCCCTCCCAGTCCTGCCTGTGAGGCGTGCTTAAGAAATGCTGGAGAAATTAATGGCTTGTGAGATGTTCCATGCATGTTTGCTGAATGAATGAATGAATGAATGAATGAATGAAAAGAAGTGGATGAAAAAGAATCAATGACTGTCCTCGCTGGTTTGGCCCAGTGGATAAAGCGTCGGCCTGAGGACTGAAAGGTCCTAGGTTCAATTCCGGTCAAGGGCACATGCCCAGGTTGCTGGCTCGAAACCCAGGAGGGGCCATGCAGGAGGCAGCCAATCAGTGATTCTCTCTCCTCATTGATGATTCTCTCTCTCTCTCCTTCTCCCTTCCTCCCTGAAATCAATAAAAATAACTTAAAAAACAAATACAGTGGTACTTCGAGATACGAGTTTAATTCGTTCCATAACCTTGAGGCGTGGGAAACTATGAGACGTTCGAGTCGCGGTAACCGGGTGGGTCATGTGCTCGTATTTCAAAGCAAAAATCGCTCGCTCGACGGCTCGTATCTCAAAAATCTCATATGTTAGGGCACTCATATCTTGAGGTACCACTGTAAATGACTGGAGGGCGAAGTTATGAAGTCCTGTATGGATGAGAGAGAAGTGAGTGAGATGGAGAGTACACGACTATGTGGATAACATGTAATGTGGTTTTACAGAACTGTACCAAGAACCCAAAGAAGTCTGGGGTAGGATCACCGCTGGGAGGCCGTGTGACAGGCATGCTCTGTGCCCTCTCCCTGCCCCGCGGGGTTGCTGGGCGGCGGCAGAGGATTCTGGCCGGCGAGCCTCTGTTTCCTGGCTGCGCGGTGATGCGGGCCATCTTTTGTTTCATTCAGCTTCAGATCAGAAGGTCCTCTCTCCGGGATGCTGGCTGCCAGCGGGGAAATGGAAACTATGCGCGCTGCCACAGAGGAAGCTTGCTGCTGCTGGCAGGAGCTTCGGGCTGGAACGGGCAGAGAGGGAAAATGAGGAAATAATCAGGCCGGCCGCGGGCCTGGCGTGTCTCATTGTTAGTATTCCCGTTGCTGGGAGGGTGTCTGCGGCCCTTCCTGGTTGACAGCCTGGAAAAGAAAAGAGCATCTCCATGAGGCGCGTGAGCATCCCAGCGAGGAGGGCCGGGCACGGGTCTGTGGATCATGGGCGAGGGCAAGGCTCTGCCAGGACAGTTTTCCATTTGCTCACTGCGCCGCTGGCACCGGCGGGCCCGGCAGAACAAAGCCCGTCTGTGCTGCTCCCAGCGGCTCTGCTGGACTTTCGAGGGTTTTTCTTGCCCCCAGAAGCCTGCTTGAGGGATGTTTTAGGCCTTTTCTTCAAACAAAGGACCGCATGAGGCCATGTTTTGCTGGCATCTGTATAACGCGAGGCCCTCTCTAGCCTGATGTTTGCGTATTCAGGAGAAGAGGCAGAGGTACATGTAAGGACAGAAAGAATTCGCTCTGTCCCCCAAATGTGTCCCCATCCCAGGTGCTAAAGCAGCGGTTCTCAACCTGTGGCTCGCGACCCCTTTGGGGGTCGAGCGACCCTTTCACAGGGGTCGCCTAAGACCATCAGAAAATACCTATTTCCCATGGTCTTAGGAACCAACACACCGCTCCTCGGTGTAGCAAAGTGTAGCAATGTAGTTTACTGTTGTCCTAGGAAGACAGTTACCCATGTTACACCACAATTCAAGACAAAATTTCATTTATTTGTCATTAGAAAGAAATATTTCATAATATATAATTACATATTGTTTTTGTGATTAACCCCTATGCTTTAATTATGTTCAATTTGTAACAATGAAAATACATCCTGCCTATCAGATATTTACATTACAGTTCATAACAGTAGAAAATTACAGTGATGAAGTAGCAACGGAAATCATTGTATGGTTGGGGGTCACTACCACATGAGGAGCTGTCTTAAAGGGTCGTGGCTTTAGGAAGGTTGAGAGCCACTGTGCTAGAGTATGAAGAGTACCACCGGACATCTGTCAAGTGGAGACTGTTGTCCCTGCTCTGTGGCCCTGCGTGTATCTCCTCTGGTGGGCGGTGACCTGATCTGAAGCTCAGGAACTCAGGGGCTAAGATGTCCCCTCAGGAAGGGCCTGCTGCGTGGACAGACAGTGCTGGTCATCTTAGGAAAGTCCCGCTCAGGCTGAATTAAGATCCACCTCCCTGGGTTAACCTTAATACTTCTTCCACATGACAGCCCTTATAATATCTGGAGAGAACTAGTAGTCTCCCTTAACCAAACCAAACGTCATCAGCTCTTTCCCATTGGCCGTGACCGCGAGCACAGATGGAAGCAGACCGTGTTCCCCTTTCTCTTCCTTCCTCTCCCCGCATCTGTACATACAGACACATCTCCCCTCCACTCGATAACTTGTGCACTTATACAGTGGTACTTCGAAATACGAGTGCCCTAACATACGAGATTTTTGAGATACGAGCCGTCGAGTGAGCGATTTTTGCTTTGAAATACGAGCAACATTTGAGATAGCAGTAATCACGCAGATAGGCTGGCTGCACACGACCCACCAGTTTACCGCGACTCGAGCGTCTCATAGTTTCCCACGCCTCAAGGTTACAGAATGAATTAAACTCGTATCTCAAGATACCACTGTATTTGGAGGGCAAGTGCAGAACTTACAGTAGAATGAGTGAGGGAATGGCGGAGCATAGACTTTGGACTTGTATGGAGCTGAATTCCAAACCTGTTCTTCCACTTATCTGTGACACCCCGGCAAGTCCCTTAACCACGAGGAGCATCAACTTCCTTATTGATCGTGGGAGGAGAGAGATCACGTGTGCAAACGGCTCAGCGGGGTGCCTGGGCTGAGCAGGAGGGCAATGAATGAGGACAATTTGGCCCATCATGCCCAGGGATGAGGTCAGAGAAGAGCATGGAATAGTCTTAATCATTAGAAGGTACCAGCAACACATCCAGACATCTGTGAGCGCGTTCAGCACGCCATCTGAGTGTTCCTTTAAGTGATTGATAAAAATATCGGTCCAGGTGTGGCCTCAGAAAGAGCCCTGTGACCCTCTGCAGGACTACCACCTTCTTGTGCCTTTTTTCTTTCATAAGCATTTCTTTGGCCAAGGAATTCAGCGAGTGATAAATACAGCGGTGCTCTTTTCTGGTCTCTGTGCTCCATCTCTTCCACCTGGACACTGAAAGTTTTTGCCAATGGCCCTGCTGAAGTCCAGGTAATGTATGTCTGTGTTGTTCCCCCAACATAGCCATCAGAAGATCCTCTTTCTCTTGTCATTCTCCTTTGACAGGCAAACATGCCTGGGAAGGTAGCATGTTGCATGGATTCACACTAGTATGGCAGCAATCTAACCTCTCTATTACTTCGGGTGGGAATGGAGCCATCACTGGATGCTGGAGAAGGAAGCCAGGTTGTTAAAGAAATGTAAAAAGTGTGTACAGTGGTACCTCGAGATACGAGTTTAATTCGTTCCGTAACCTTGAGGCGTAGGAAACTATGAGATGCTCAAGTCGAGGTAAACTGGTGGGTCGTGTGCAGCCGGCCGAGCCGCGCGATGACTCCTATCTCAAATGTTGCTCGTATTTCAAAGCAAAAATCGCTCGCTCGACGACAGCTCATATCTCAAAAATCTCGTATGGTAGGGCACTCGTATCTCGAGGTACCACTGTAGTTCCACCAGACTGGGAAATGATAACTAATGTTACTGACTTAGCAAATGAGCTCAGAATGGACCCAGGCAAAGATTCACATTTACAAAGAGACCGAGATGTGTGACATTACATATTCTCTGAGGACTCCGGTGAATGCTGTCATATTTGCTCTTCTCTCCCCTTCTGTGCTAAGAATCACCAAGTTCAACAAGTGTGGTCAAATGCACCTCTACTCCCCTTCCCCAGTCCCAACCGGAGGAGTGTCGCAGAGATTCAAGTCAAGTTCAACCCTGAAAACCCCGTTCATAGTGATAATAGAGCCAGCATTTATGGAAGGCTAACTTATATGCCTTATTTTAAAACCCTTCCAACAAAACCTCTGAGAAAGAGACTGTTGCCGTCCCTATTTCACAGCCGGGTTCCTGAGGCACAGAGAGGCTAGACCATTTGTTGAAAGCCACACAGCTATGCAGGAAACAGAGCCAGGTCTCCATCCGGTTCTGCTTCATGCTAAAAAAAAAAGTCTTAATCTTTGTTTGACAACCGCGTCTACACTAGCAAGGATTTGAAGGGTGGACTCAGAGATATGGTGTCACTGGGTCCTTCCTTCGGCTTCTCTCCTCTGGACATTGGGTGCTACTCTATGTCCTCTTAGGTGACCTGATCATCACGCCAGTGACCAAGGAAATCGGAGTGGACTTCCCCCAGTTCCACTCGTGGCTTACCCCCAAGGAGACATCTGCTCTCTGGAATTCACGCTGCTGGAAGCTGCCCTCCAAACTGTTTGGGAAATGGGCGGGGGTGTCTTGGAATCGCTTGGCTGGGGACGGAATCTCATTACTAACAGAACTGTGACCTTTCGGCAGAATATGGAAAATGCCATTGATAATAATATGCAGAAGTGATGTCAGCGCTCTGAAGCGGGAGGGGAGAGCGATGGCCCGTGTGGGATATTTATATTAATGATATCACCAGCATTTGTTATGTGGTTTGAATTAAATAGAAGCCTTTGAGTCTAAATCTCTCAAAACATTCTCTCAAAAACATTCTCTTGTTTTGTCTGGTGTCCTTTAGCACTCACTCTGTTGCATTTCCTGGCTGAACCGAGTCCTTGACGCGATTTCTTTGTCCTGATGACTTAAACTCAGAAAGAAGGGGCCTTTATCTCCAATCAAATTAGACCCGCATTGACCCAAGATAACAGGCGTGCTTTAATGAGAGCAGGAAGGAATGGGGATGGTTTCCAGAAGGAGACAGGCGAAATGGAGCCAAATTATAAATGTGTTACCTTGGGCTGCTTAGAGTTGGCGCGCGCGCACACACACACACACACACACACACACACACACACACACACTGAAGCTAAGATGAAAATGTACAGTGACAAATAGATTAAAAACTACAAATGTGTGCCGAAACCGGTTTGGCTCAGTGGATAGAGCATCGGCCTGGGGACTGAAAGGTTCCAAGTTCAATTTTGGTCCAGGGCATGTACATTGGTTGCGGGCACATCCCCAGTAGAGGGCGTGCAGGAGGCAGCTGATCGATGTCTCTCTCTCATCGATGTTTCTGGCTTTCTATCCCTTTCCCTTCCTCTCTGTGAAAAATCAATAAAAATATATTTAAAAAAATATAAACGTGTTTATATGATCTTTGGCATCTGCCTGACTGTAGGGGTGCTGGGCTGGATCTGGGGCCCTCAGATTCCACCAGGTGCCTTAGCTGAGGGAGCTGATGCTTAGCTGCGGGCTCCCAGCTGTTGCTCGGCCCAAGCTGTGGCGCCTGAGCTGCCTTGCTAATAATAGTCCTCATCCTAAAGCGAGAACAATAGTCCACATCCTCACTCCCACTTACAAAGCATTTTTATGCTCTTACATCTGTAGCCTCACTTGACCCTCTCAACACTCCAGGCACGGAGAGGGAGCTGTCAATATGGAGGTCATTAACGTCTCCCTTTTACATGTGAAGAAACGAACTTAGAGGGAGAGCATTTCGCCACAGGCACACATGTAGTTAGCGGTGAACGTGAACTCTGACCCCCTGTGGGTTAGGCTGAGGCTGCCCTCCCTCCCTGGTTGGACAGCAGAGCACAGAAGAGCCCACTCTCACCAGAGGCAGGACTGCACACAGACAATTGGCACAAATGGTCCAAAAAGAAAATCTCCTGTGCCATCTCCACCCCAAAGGCCAGTGATGTGTTGTTGTAGGAATGTGCAACTTTGTATAAAGCACTCCAGATGTGTGAGGGCAGAGGTGGGGCAGGATATTAGTTTGCTTTGGAGGCTGTGACAAAGCCACCATAGACGAGGGGGCTTAAACAATAAAGATTTATTCTCTCACAGCTCTGATGCTAGAAGTCCAATTTCAAGGTAGCAGCAGGGTTAGTTTCTTGTGAGGCCTCTCTCCTGGGCAGAAGTACAGCTGTGTCTTCCTTGCCTCTTCTCTGGAATTCATAGTGTGTATGTCCATGTCCTAATCTCTTCTTAGAAGAACACCAGTCCTACCAGATTAGGGTCCACCCTAAGGACCTCATTTTAACTTAATTATGTCATTAAAGACTTTATCTCCAAATACCATTGCTTTCTGCCACACGAGGGGCTAGCACAACAACATCTGAATTTGTAGGGGGAGATGATTCAGTTAATAACAGATAGCAATGCCAAAACCGGTTTGGCTCAGTGGATAGAGCGTTGGCCTGCGGACTGAAGGGTCCCAGGTTTGATTCCGGCCAAGGGCACATACCTTGGTTGCGGGCACATCCCCAGTAGGGGGCGTGCAAGAGGCAGCTGATCTATGTTTCTCCTCTCATGGATGTTTCTGGCTCTCTATCTCTCTCCCTTCCTCTCTGTAAAAAATCAATAAAATATATTTTAAAAAATAACAGATAGCAAGAAGTATATAGAGTATAAGGAGAAGCAGACAGTAAGTACATGGGCCCATGTACATCCATTCATTCCACAACTGTTAAGTGCCTGTTCTGTGCCAGGCCCCATGCTTAGCACACTGACCCAACATGGCCAGTGAGACATCTCTGGGGACTATGGAAACTTTACAAGTCCCAGCAGACTACCGCCAATGCTGCGTGCACAGAGCTCAGAGAAGACAAGCCCAGCACTAGTTGTCTTTCTTGTGCATAAAAATCCCTTGGAAAGGCCCAGACACTTGGGTCTCTCCCCAGAGATTCGGATTCTGGTCCAGGCTCAAGAATCTGTATTTCAGGCAACTTTCCCCATGAGGCTGAGGCTTTGACTTGTGGACCACACGTTGGGTAGCATTGCCAAAGAGCACACTGGGGATTTGTCCTTTTCAGATCTGACTCCACATATATGATGTAGCAGCCTCATGATTATGAACAATATCTATTGTAAAAGCTATCTTCCTTGGGTTAGACCAGGAGTGCGAAACAAGATAACATTGTTCACTCTGCAGACATGGGAGCTGGACACAAAGCGTGTGCAGTCCATTCTCAGTTATCCTGAAATGTTTTTAACCCTCTTTCCCCTTGTGCCGGTAAAGACCACGAGGAGTACCGCGGTTCCATGGAAACAAAGAATAAGTGTCGCACTAGGCTTTAGTGCTCGACACATCCATACTTATTCCTCTGCACATGGAGAGTCAGAAGACAATCCACATTGTTGGACACACTTCCTCAGGGCTTTGTTTGGAGGATTGGAAGCTAAAAGAAGGGCCTGTGTTCTGAATCTTCATTGGAAAGCAGGTCATTTTGGATTCAGAACAGTTTTTCCAAAGAAATAGTTATAGTCCAGTGGTTCTAACCTGTGGCTCTCGACCCCTTTGGGGGTCAAACAACCCTTTCACAGGGGTCACCTAAGACCATCAGAAAATGCAGATATTTACATCACGATACATCACAGTAGCAAAATTTCTTGGTTGGGGGTCACCACCACATGAGGAACTGTATGCAAGGGTCTCGGCCTTAGGAAGGTGGAGAACCACTGTTATAGTCAGTTCATAAAAGCCCATTTAACCTGTAATGTGAGGGAAGTATTTACATCATGCCTAACCACTGTTTCTTGGAGTAAAATGAATTTCAAGTTCCAACCAAGAATACCCAAAGCAGACATTTCCCTCAATGACTTTGGTTGGGGAGGAGGGAAGAAAGAACCAGTAAGTAGAAATGAGCTGATGGGGCAGAAGTGGCGGGGAACAACTTTCGAGAACAAAGGAGCAATTACAATGTAGAAGTCGGGACTATGGGCACCAGGCTAAATACTTCTGAACATATCCACCTGTTGGAGCTATTTACAGTGGTACCTCGAGATATGAGTGCCCTAACATAAGAGATTTTTGAGATATGAGCCTTCGAGTGAGCGATTTTGCTTTGAAATACGAGCAACATTTGAGATAGGAGTAATTGCACGGATTGGCTAGCTGCACACAACCCACCAGTTTACCACAATTCGAACTTCTCATAGTTTCCCACGCCTCAAGGTTACGGAACGAATTAAACTTGTATCTCGAGGTACCACTGTATTTGTATACTGATATTATACATAATTATTTATTGCTCTTTCATTAATCCACGTGTGTTAACCTTATCTCCTCTGCTACACAATAAAGGTCTAGCACTACATATGATCTCTGTACTGCCATTTGCAATGGCCTCTTGAAATCAATTAATTAACTATTTAATGCCTGCTTGCTCCCATCAGGGTTTAGCCATCTAGTTGTAAGGAGCAGTGAAATCAGTCTGTGAGATGGGTGGGGTTTACAAAGCAGAGGCCAGTGAGAGGACAAGGGGATGATGGAATTAAAGGTGCTGACCATGGCAAGGGGCAGATGGAAGTTTCTTCACTGGGTCATGAGCTGCCAGTAGTTTAACTTCAAAGAGAAAAGAGGAAACTGGACAAAATCATTTCCTTTGATCTCATGGGAAATCAGACTAAAGGAGAGGAGATACCTATAAATAGTTCACTACCAACTGTCCTTAAGGTGCCAGAATAGGCTGACACAGGAGCAAGGAGAAAGGTCAGTGAAATGATGAGAGGTTCCCAGTTTGAAAAAGACAAGTGCCCGTTCTGGAAGCTTCCTGGAGGCGAAATGGAAATGGGCCCGGGTGTTTAATGAAATAAATTAGACTTACCCATGAGGTGCCCCCTTTTCTGGCCTGTTTGTGGTGGCTTTGTTAGTGACATAGCCCACAAGTTATTCCACTCTGAAAGCTTTGAACTCCAAGCACTCTCTAACTTTAGGCAATAAAAATAAATGGCCTTAATTGCATTCCTTTTTTGGATAGACATTTTGTATAGGGAAAGGAACACTAAACTACCAGTCCGAATATTTGCATTCTGATCCCTGTTCTCTCTTATTATGTGGTTAAGAAATTCAACCTACCTCTTAGTATTTCAACTGATGACCTTCAAAGTTTCTCCCAGCTCCTACTATTCTTAATTCTACTATTACTCTTTGGGATTAACCACAGAAATAATTGTAGAGAAAAAATATTAGAAAAATAATATTAGGGAAAGAGACAAGTATACTTATTATCATTTCTATTCAACATTATACTGGAGATTCAAAAATGGATGACATGATGATAAACAGATTTATATAGAAATCCAGATATATTCTACAAATATATTATTAGAATAAATAAAATGAGTTTAGCATGGGCTGGCTCTTGTGACAAACTACAAAAATCAATTTCATTTCTACATGCCAGCAATAAACAGTTACAAAATATAATTTCAATGATTCTATTTACATTTTATAAAAATATAAAATGCTTAGAAATAAATCCAAGAAAGATGTTTAGCAATTCTTTGTAAATAAACAAGTATGATTAAGATACATTCAAGGCACCTAAATAAATTGGGGAATATACCATGTTTATGGATTGTCAATATTGTAAAGATATCAGTCCTCCTTAAATTGATGTATATTTTCAATGCAAGTCTAATTCCATTAAAAACAAATGCCAACAAAATTTATGAAGAAAAAAACGTAAGAAGATTTGCTCTCTTGGTTACCTACACCTACTATAAATCTTGGTATTGATATAAGTCTAGTCAAACGGGTTGTGCAACAAAACACAGAGCCTAGGAAGAGACACATACATGCATAGGTTTGTTTTATTTATGACAAAGGTGACACAATAGAGCAGTGGGTAAAGGATAACCTTTCACTGAATGATGCTGCATCAATTGGATATTTATATGAGGAAAAATGAATATCCTTTCTCACAGCATACCCAAACCAGTAATTTCCAGTTGGGTTGAAATTAGATATGAATGGTAAAACAATAAGTCTTGATAGGATACTATAGAATTATCTTTCTGTTACGTAAGGGTAAAGAAACATTTCTTAAACAGAACACCAAAGCACTAACTACAAGGAAAATGTTGATAGAAAAGGAATAGAGACCAAGACAGAGGCCCAGTTAATTGAGAAAAACAACTAGAGATAATGGAGGAAAATTAAGGAAGTGTAAGGTATGAGAACTCAAGGGAAGATACTGCTGTAAGTAGGGAGTATTCAAGAGTGTTGAGTAGAGTTCAAGTGTTATAAGGGCTGCAAGTGTCTAGTGGGATTAATGAGAAGAGAGACATGGATGAAAATAGTTTTAGTGGAGAGAGAGAACCCTGTGCCAGACTGCAGGGGCTGGGGTATGATGGAAGTGAGGGAGTAACAGAGAGTAGAAGTAACTGTCAAGCCTTGCATCTTTGCAGAGATAGTAGGAGCTGAGATAATCATTACAGTGGCTGAATTAAGAGAAATTACTGTTATTTTTGCAATAAAGTTGAGAAAGTTGACTACATTTGATGCTGAGGAGATAAACTATAGTGAAGGGTGGTTAGTAGGATTTAAGATATCAGAGAGAAAGAGGGTGAGGGGAAAGAATGCATGAAATTCCCAAGAAAGCAGGGAACATGATGTGTGTTTGAAGTACAGGGGGAGAAATGAACCCTACATAGCCTAAAAGTACCTCTCCTTTGGTAACAGAAGAACCAAAGAAAGGATGTAAGTAAATCTAAAGTTAGTTTTTAGGTTTGGTGTCAATAGTTGAGTGGTTTTCCAATTGTTATATTCTATTTTCTCTAAATTATACTAACAAGTATGAACACTTGGCAATGTCCTACACTATTCTAAGCATTTTACAGTCCTATTGAGGGATTGTTCTATTATTATCACCATATGAAAGTTGAGGAAAGGGAAGCGTGGAAATAGGTCAACTAATTTGCCCAAGATCACAAGGACCCTGGGTTTACACCAAGTATTCTGGCTCTGGAGCCACAATCTTAATCACTGCTTCGTCTTGGAGTTTATTTGTCTTCACTCTCTGAAAGGGAGAAGATTAGATTGGAAATGCTCTTGTGTGGGACAACTGAGAATGCCTTCTGAGAAATTGCAGATCACTTTTCAGGTAGCATTAGGGTCTCTAAGGAGAATGGAGACCATGTTTTGTTGGCCCAAGCAAGAACTTTTGAAAATGTTCCGGGTCAGGAATGAGCAGAAACTACATTGGCTTCCCAAGTGAGGGAAGAGCTCCTTTGATGGGGAATCCAAAGACTAGAAGCTGCTCAGTGCTGGCACTCATGTTTACTTTCTGATTGTTTTTTAAAGGAAAGGAAGGATGTGTTCTTCTCCAGAATTGTCCTTGGACAAAAAGTTGGAGACAGATTCTAACTGTCAAATCAGCTTTTGAAATGCGAACGTGAATAAACAGGACATAGTAGACCTACTGATAGAAGAGCTGAAACTAAGTCACTAGGAAGGGGTGGAATGAAATTGTAGACTAATTAACCAAAATATACAACTTTATTTTTAAAAATATATATATATTTTACTGATTTTTTACAGAGAGGAAGGGAGAGGGATAGAAAGTCAGAAACATCGATGAGAGAGAGACATGGATCAGCTGCCTCCTGCATGCTCCCTACTGGAGTTGTGCCCGCAAGCAAGGTACATGCCCCCGACCAGAATCGAACCTGGGACCTTTCTGTCTGCAGACCAACGCTCCATCCACTGAGCCAAACCAGTCTCAGCCACAACTTTAATTTTATAAGAACAGCATGCTTCAGAGAACTGCTTGAACCGTCAATATTATTGTTATGCCTAGGAGTCACTTAGGAACACACCTTGAGCCAAAAACTGTGGCTCAGAAACTTCAAGTCTCAACTCGCTGGTCAGACAACCTTATTCAATCTCCACACTTCCCTATACATACATACTCATTGTCAATAAACTAGAGTTGATTGATTGATCAAATGACTATAGCTTTTCCCAAGTACGGGCTACATTTTTTTAAAAACTGAAATGTGATTGGAATAGTACCTAAGAATTATTCATATATGTATTTAATACAAATAAAAAAAGAAAATACACAATGAATTTTCAAAATGTGCAGAGGGTACTAACCATGTTTGCATAGTCAAATGCTGATCTGATATAATCGAACCAGACTATCACCAGAGACCTGCGGAGTGGCCAGAAGAGTAGTTGAATTTGCATGTGGGTGTGTGCAAGTCAAGTCACACAGGGAAGTGACTCTGTCTCATAAATGATAAATGCTGAAATAATGGTTGCCACCTCAGATTTAAGAGTCCCTTATAGAACGTTCAAGCCATTGACGTACTGGGGCCAGAAGAAAACAACCAAATAGCCAACATGACTAGGGAGAGTGTGGGCGAGCAGGAAGATGGTTCCAATTTCCATCATTTTCTGCTTGAAATCCTACTCATGGTGCTCATTGCCTTTAGAAACGTCAGAATGAGCCTATAGATACATTTTCACCATTTGTCTTGACAGGTTTCTGCAGAAAGGGCCGTGATGAACCTGGTACGCAGAGACAGTTTGGAAGGGCTGTTTCATGAGGGACAGCAGCCGAGGTGGACAAGCAGAATCTCTGTTGGGAGGAGTGACGAGGCACAGGGAAGGAAACGCATGCAGAGGCTCAACTAAGAAGGATAAAGTCAGAATGGAAACGGTGAGAAAATACAACCAGGACTAAAGGATGAGAGGAAGTGGGAACCGTTTGGATCAAGGAAAAGACCCCACGGTTACATTGATGGACTCCAATTATCCTTTACAAAACACATGTGGTAGCTGGAAGGACGGGTGCAGAGAGAAGGTCAGGGCCATGGTGGGTTACTAAAGAAAATGGGTACAGTGGTACCTCGAGATACGAGTGCCCTAACATACGAGATTTTTGAGATACGAGCCGTCGAGCGAGCGATTTTTGCTTTGAAATACGAGCAACAGTTGAGATAGGAGTCATCGCGAGGATCGGCCGGCTGCACACGACCCACCAGTTTACGGCGACTCGAGAGTCTCATAGTTTCCCACGCCTCAAGGTTATGGAACTAATTAAACTCGTATCTCGAGGTACCACTGTATTTTCAGCTTATCATCCTAACATATGAGAGGCGATAACCACGTCTCCCTAAAGATGTACCCGACAGCCTTTGTCAGACACCAAGGCCTTGGGAGAAACGAGGTGCTCTGCACATCTGGAATTTACTATGGTCACCAGGACACACCCTTATTCAAATATGGACAGTAAACCCCTTTGAAGTCATTGGAAATTCCTTGGTGCTGCATTTATTTAGATTCCCCGTCCTCATGCTTCCTTCTTCATAGGAGAGAGAACAGAAACAACTGAAACGTGTTTTTCTTCCAGAATGATCCCATGCTTTGGTTCCTCTCACATGGAGAGAGAGAGAAACACTGCCTCTTTTTCACACTGCTAACCTCCCCCATCTGTCTCGTTTGTGGTGCATTGCGTGTAAATTGAACAGATGAAAATGGCCAATTGTCCTCTAAGGTCCCTGCGAGAAATCCATTAGCTGCCCTCAGCCAGGGGAATTGCTAGGTTACCATGACTCTGTTAGGACTCTTTTGTTCCTGACTTAGGTCTGCTAATGAAGATAATCATAAAATGATGTGACATCTGACATTACGTCTTCTATCCTGTGACATAACCTCCAAATGTTATGGTTTAAAATTATGTGGCAAAAGCCTGTGGTCATGATTCACTTCTTCTGCATATTTATTTTCATAGGCATGTTCCCACTGTCAAACATTAGAAGGAAATGGTCCTGCTCTTGAGTGTATACTATTTTTATAATAAAACTACAGTCAAAAGAAAAAAAACTAACTCCCAAAAACAACCACACAAAACTTCACAAATATTTACTTATTTATTTGTTTGTTTATTTTAAAATATATTTTATTGATTTTTCACAGAGAGGAAGGGAGAGGGATAGAAAGTGAGAAACATCGATGAGAGAGAGACATCGATCAGCTGCCTCCTGCAGACCCCACACTGGAGATGTGCCCGCAAGCAAGGTACATGTCCCCGACCGAATTGAACCCAGGACCTTTCAGTCCCCAGGCCGACGCTCTATCCACTGAGCCAAACAGGTCTCAGCACTTCACAAATATTTAGATACATACAGAAATGGTCACTTCTTAGGGACAAATCCCCGTGTTTAGACGGACCTTCCTAATCTTTGTCATTTGTGGTGATCAATACCTTCTTGTGTTTTTTATGATGCCAACCTTATAAACAGAGACTAGGTCCTTCTGCACATGACCTGTGTGTTCAGACAGTGGGCATACCACAGGTTTGCACCAATGCAGAATCTGCTGACCTCCTAAGATATCAGCACAGATTTCCGTTTCCTCCCAGATACCCATCGCTCCGTGGGTTGACAGCTATACCGCCAATTGTAATGCCATTAAACATAAACTCCAAATTCTGAAGAAAAGCCACGATTTTCAGCAATTGTTTCTCTCATTCTGATTCCCCAGTCCCAATTCCCTGGTTCCTGGAAGCCTGAGTTGGGGGCCAACCTATTAGGATGTCAGACTTTTGTTTTCAAATACAGTGGTACCTCAAGATACAAGTTTAATTCGTTCCGTAACTTTGAGGCGTGGGAAACTATGAGAAGCTCGAGTCACGGTAAACTGGTGGGTCGTGTGCAGCCGGCCGATCCACGCGATTACTCCTATCTCAAATGTTGCTCGTATTTCAAAGCAAAAATCGCTCGTATCTCAAAAATCTCATATGTTAGGGCACTCGTATCTCGAGGTACCACTGTATTCTTCTTGATTCATATGACCCACAGTTTCTCACCCAACTCTCGATAGTCTTTTGGTTGGAGGGGCAGTGTATGTGGTAAAGAGGGCCACAGCTTTTGAGTCATACCATGCAATACAAATATGAGAGCCACGTATACAATTATAATTTCTAGTAACCTCACACACACACAAAGAAATAGATGGAATTTTAAATCATATATATTTAAGTCAATATATCCAAAAGGTTAGTATTTCACTCTGTATCAATAAAAACTCTATCGAGATATTTTCCATTTCTGTTCATGTTTGTTGTTACTCTGCAATTACTTTCAAGATACGTAATCCTTTACAGCAGCTTGAGATAAGGGTCTCCAGGAGAAAATGATTCAGTTTGGTAATCTTGCTAAAGGAGACGCGCTCTAAAAGCAGAGAAGGGTGGAACACAGCCAGTAAAGTAAATCTCAAAGGTATGCACTGACTTTTCAATGGGCGGGGGCTTTCTTTCTTTTTCTTTTTTCTGTTTTCTCCAGTATTGCCCCAGAGTGTCCCAATCTTGCAGTGAAAGCAGCAGCTCGGAGCACAGTGCAGCTGTTCCGGCTCTCAGGTGCACAGCCGGCATGGCCTTGGGCCTTGGGCCATGGGCGGGAGCTGGAGTTGGCTGGGGGTACCCTTTCTCCCTCTGCGGTAGTCGACTTTGGAGCCTGGGTGATTGGCGTGTCCTGGCACCAAAAAGACACATTGGAGTTTGTGAATCAAGGTAAGCCGTCGCTAGCTCTCAATCTGAACACTCCAGAAGGTGCTGTGGTCCTCGAGAGAGTCTGTCTTCAGGCTGATGTGCTGATAGACCCTGTCCCCGTGGGGTGCTGGGGCGGGGAGACTGTTAGCGGAGGACAGGCTGCAGAAGAATCCGAGGCTGGTCCATATGCAGGTTTCCATGGGGATGAAGTGATGCAGCAAGTTTTCCCAGCCCAGAGGGCATGGAACTAACTCTCTGGCTTTATCTGGTGTGTTGTCAACCTTTGGCCGGAAACAGGAGAAACCCTATGCACCCCCCAATGTCCTGGCTTCCTCAACCCGAGGGTTTCTAGGTGCCTGGGGGACGGTGATGGCTCTTTTTGAACGGGCTGGTCTGGGGAAGGACAAACAGTCGATGTAAATGGGACAGAAAGCACAGCGCATGCGAGTTCTGTGCTGTGGCACCTGCAGAAGATGAACCATGTCCAAGGAGCCCAAGTAGACAATCCACACGACTGGGGCACCTTTCTATGACACTTACCCAGACCTCGATGGGAAGTTCATGGCCGTGGGGCCTGCTGAAGCCTGCCTCTACCAGCTCTCTCTGAAAGGACTCGGGCTCGAGCCTTCAAAGCTTCCCAAGCAGCTGAGTTGGCCAGACTGGCCCGGGCTGAAGACACTCTTTGCCAGGAAGACGCAAGCCGAATGGGTGCAAGGCCTTTAGGGAACTGGATGCCTGTGTGACTCCTATTCTGACAGCCGAAGCTTGTGAAAGAGGAGATGGGCACTTCTCATATATATATATATATATATATATATATATATATATATACACACACACACACACATATACACATATATATAATTTTTTTTATTGATTTTTTACAGAGAGGAAGGGAGAGAGATAGAGAGTTAGAAACATCAATGAGAGAGACATCGATCAGCTGCCTTCTGCACACCCTCTACTGGGGATGTGCCCACAACCAAGATACATGCCCTTGACTGGAATCGAACCTGGGACCCTTCAGTCCACAGGCCAACGCTCTATCCACTGAGCCAAACAAACCGGTTTCAGCGGCACTTCTTTTTATCAGGGACCAACAGCAGGTGGCAGCCCCCAGGCCAGTTCCATGGTTGCCAAAACTCTCGCTTCCGCCCCTTCCACCGGAGTGTGGTCTTAGGAGAACACTCAGAAGAAATTCTCAGAGGGTATTTAGCAAACAAGAAATCACCCGGCTCCATGCTCCAGGCGTCATGAAAAGCAGTAAGTCAATGGCTGATCTGTAACATGTACCTGTCAAACGCACCTGTCCTGTGAAGGAATCCAGTCAGCTTAGGTTGATGTGAGTGATGTGTATGATATGTATGATCTGGGGAAATCATGAGTGCTTTCGATTGGGGAGAGCTCCTTCCTGTGTGAAGATGAAATCTCAGACTCTCAGAAAATGTCAAGAATGCCGGCACGTTTGAGTTGTTCACCTTCGGTAATGTTTATACTGTGGAATGTACACGCAGTGTCCTGACTCTGAGCACAATCCAAGTCAGGGTATTAGGTGATAGTATTATGCCTCAAGTTGTTTTAAAGTACTCTCTCATGCATGAAAGCATGGGACAGAGTGTGGGATCTTGGAGGGAAGGCAGGGGAGGATGGGCGGGTGGGAGGTAATCAACCAAAGGCCATGTATGAGTCTATGCATAACCTATGGACACGGACAACAGGGTGGTGAAAGCCTGGGGCAGAGTAGGGGGCAGTCGGGAAGTGGGGGCAGGCTGGAGGGGATCAATGGGTGAAAAAAGGGGCTTATGTAATACTTTCACCAATGAAGATTTATATATATATATATATAGAATATTGTTTCGTGCCTAGGAATTGACACAAATTCCCACATGATCACACTTATATATATATAAAAAAGGTAACTCTGTTTTCTTGGGTGTGGACCAGTGTGGGGAAGGGAGAAATATAAGACTCACAATCTTATGATTATGATGTGTGTCAAGGTGGGGCAGTGTGGAAAGAAGGCTGCTGGATGGCTATACTTCGCAAAATGTAAAAACATTTACTTTAGAACTCAAAGTCCAACCAAACATGTTCACTGCAAAGCACGAGGAATTCCAAACTTTAACGTGAGTGATGCGTGTTTTCCCCCTAAATGGTCCCTTTTTATGCCTTTTCTTTCTTCCTTCTTTCCTCTCTCCCTTCTCTTCCCTTTCCCTCCCTCCCTCTCTCTTTCCTTTCTCTCTCTCTCTCTTTCGTCATATAAATGACCTCATCTCACAAAAATGATTTCTTCTTTCTAATTCAAGTTTCTCTTTATTCCTATGGAATTTTAACTTTGTTCTTTACCTTTCTGGGCATTGTTCAAGCAAACAGGCTTCTTTTCCTTCAAACTCTAAGAATCTTTTAATTTTTGTGGATTTAGGGAATTTAAAGAAAGCTTCAGTGGATTCGCTTATATAAATAGAGATAATAAAGTTCGTAAGCCAGATAGAGCTATGTTTGTTCTGAAGGGGTTCTGACACCCCGGGTGAGTGGACTTGAGGCCACGCTATAGCGTCTGGCAGACATGCCTCTGCAGACTGATATGCTGAAATGTCCCCCGCGCTCTTTCAGGCCCTCGGCTGGGGGTACATACACATTCCTAGCCTGGAAGTCTGTGCTTGGCATCACCACCCTTCGCTGCATAGAAAAACCACACCCCCTCTGGGTCAGAGCCACAGAGAGCAGTCTGGGAAGTTCCTATGGAAGGAAAAAAAGGACCCTGACTGGTTTGGCTCAGTGGATAGAGCATCGGTCTGCGGACCAAAAGGCCCCAGGTTCGATTCCAGCCAAGGGCATGTACCTTGGTTGCGAGCACATCCCCAGTAAAGGGTGTGCAGGAGGCAGCTGATTGATGTTTCTAACTCTTTATCTCTCTCCCTTCCTCTCTGTAAAAAAGCAATAAAATATTATAATATATTTAAAAAAGAAGAAAGAAAGGACAAAGGGTTGAGAAAGCAGGGTGATGCACTGGCCAAAACCAGCAAAATGCTGGCTCCCTCAGCTCAAGAGACTCTTTGAAGTGCACCTGCCTTCCGAGATTTTAACAACACATTGTCTCTTATTAATTACAATGACAAATTTAATGTATTTGTCACAGTTCCAAGTGCATAAAGAACGCATTGAAAAAGTTAGCTATTATTACTCAGGTACAAACTTCAATACATCTACTTGTTTTTCTGAGAAGCAATGAACTTGGTAAAGGTCACATTTGTGTACAAATTGTTTCCTCCTCCATCAAAGAGATGGGGACTCAGGACTGCGGACTGGATACACCACCGCTGAAAGAATCCACATGACTGATGACGAACTCCTCTGAGACTGTCATGCAAGTCAATAAGAAGGTAAACAAATAAAAACTTAAAAATTTCTGCCATTTTTTCAAAATCATAATTACTTTCCTTTTTTAATATATATTTTATTGATTATTTACAGGGAGGAAAGGAGAGGGATAGAGAGTTAGAAACATCAATGAGAGAGAGACATCAATCAGCTGCCTCCTGCACACCTCCCACTGGGGATATGCGTGCAACCAAGGTACATGCCCCTCACCGGAATCGAACCTGGGACCCTTCAGTCCGCAGACCGACGCTCTATCCACTGAGCCAAACCGGTTTTGGGCATACTTATTTCTTAAAGTGAGGAGCATGTGCTTAATACTGAAACGTCAAGTCTACTTTAGCCACAGAAGCCAGCACAGTATCACATCAACACGAACACTTAGCTGAGCTCCCCTCCTAATCGTGTAGATGCCTCAGATGGCTGGCATGTGCCACTCTATGAATGCCCCACCTGCTCACGTGCTTGGCACTTTTCCTTCCTGTTCACCGCACAAGAGCTTCCTTATCACGGTCCAAGCCTTCCCCCCACACACTTCCTGGTTCTCCCAAATCTGCCACTCATCATTAGACAGGCCCATTCTCGAGCAATAGCATTGATGAGAATCCCATGAGCTGTTTGTTAGATACAGGTTTGGGCTCCCACTATAGACACCGGAGGTAGTAGACCGTGGTGAAGCCAGGACTCCATTTTTTAACATATTACCAGGGTTATTCTCACATGAGTGAGCCAATGACCACCCTTGGAGAAACACTGTCTTCAGAACAGTGCGCTTGTACCTCTTTGCTGCTCTGAGTGTGGCCACAGGCAGCAGCATGTGCAATAGATGGAGCTGGTTAAAAAGACAGAAGCCAGCCGAAACCGCTTTGGCTCAGTGGATAGAGCATTTATCTGTGAACTGAAAAGTCCCAGGTTTGATTCCGGTCAAGGGCATGTACCTTGGTTGCGGGCACATCCCCAGTAGGGGGCGTGCAAGAGGCAGCTGATGGATGTCTCTCTCTCATCGATGTTTCTAACTCTATCTCTCTCCCTTCCTCTCTGTAAAAAATTAATAAGATATATATATTTTTAAAAATACAGAATCCAGGTCCCCGAGAGTTCCTGAGACAGAATCTGCCTCTTCCCAAGATCTCCAGGTGATTTGGGTGCATGTTTAAGTCTGAGGTGTTGAATGGATCGCCCAAAAGCATTATGTCAACCACATATTTTGATAAGGACTAGCAATCATTGCTTTGAGGCTTTAAGTCTTACAGTTCTTTTTTTAAAAATATATTTTATTGATTTTTCACAGAAAGGAAGGGAGAGGGATAGAAAGTCAGAAACATCGATGAGAGAGAGACATTGATCAGCCGCCTCCTGCACACCCCACACTGGAGATGTGCCCGCAAGCAAGGTACATGCCCCTGATCGGAATCGAACCTGGGACCTTTCAGTCCGCAGGCCAACGCTCTATCCACTGAGCCAAACCAGTCTCAGCAAGTTTTACAGTTCTTATTAAGAAATATTCTGACCTTCACAATTCTCCAACAACCATCTCCAGAACATGAAGAATTTTCACTGAGATCATTTCCTCCTTCCTTTGGCAAAATCATCTTAGAAAGTTGCCGGCTCACCAGGAGAAGAATATAATATATCTTCCTTCCAATCGAACTGTCTTACATGTTACATTCTACATCTCAGGGCAGTGCTCTAGGTTCACACATTTCCTTTGTTTGCTTGGGCCAAGACATCAGGGTCCCCCCAAAACACGCATCTCGTCTTGTCTGATGAAACCAGGAGGTGCTGGCGGTGTCTCAGGGATGCAGCGCCTCATCCACTGGGAGGGCCTGAATCTGCCCGGCCAGGGCGAGCGGGGACATCTGCCTCAGGCACCACCCACCCTGCTGGCCGCGCGGAGCGGTGGGGGCGTCGAGGATAGAGCCTTGGGCCTTCATCAGAGGACCGCCGGGCCGTCAGGATGTGTGCAGGACAGGAATGCGGGACACACCCAGAGGAGGAACACACGCTGGCGAGAAAATGATCGTTAATGAACAGCGGCCTAGAAAGGCCTCTAGGCCAGCTCAGCAGCTGGCTTTTCTTTGCTCATTTTTTTCCAACTCACTGCAAATAGACTTCAGAGCATTGCTGGAAGCACATTTTCATTGTCAGAAACAGTATAGAAATGTGGTCGGCAAACTGCGGCTCGGGAGCCACATGCGGCTCTTTGGCCCCTTGAGTGTGGCTCTTACTCAAAATACCACGGCCTGGGCGAGTCTATTTGAAGAAGTGGCATTAGGAGAAGTTTAAGTTTAAAAAATTTGGCTCTCGGAAGAAATTTCAATCGTTGTCCTGTGGATATTTGACTCTGTGGACTCAGGAGTTTGCCGACCTCTGGGCTAGAAGAATAAACTGAGCAGCTCACATGCGGAAAGAGACCAGAAAGGCAAAGACAACACAGTGAAGACTGACTTTTGTCCCAAAGGCGCTGGGGATCCTTTCTGTGTATTTTAATCCGTGGGTAATTTTCCATAGAATAAAACTTTAGTATTTGGCATTTTGTTCCTTCATCCCACTTACACTTCTCCTCACTCTTACCTAGCACATGACAGGGAACACCCATGAGGCCACACTCATGAGCAAAGATAGAGGCTCCAGTGCCTCGAAGACTGGTGACTTGGGGTCTGGGACCCCAAGCGATTTACTGATTCAAAAGACTCCCTCTCCAACCTGACCTCAAAGTGCCATTTCCCACATGTGGCTGCCGTGTCTATTGGTCCTGATGATTTGGTCTTTACCAGGACCCTTCTCTTCGCCATTGAAAGAGCTGTATTCAAATTTGGCAGTTTTATTGAAGTGACAAGTCACAAAATAGTTTATTAAACTCTGAGCTAGTCATTGAAAGGATTATATATTGGGCAAAGCCCCAACCCTGTGGCATGCTGGGAGCTCCAGGCAGGGAAGGGCACTGTGCTGGGGTAACAGAGAATGAGATGGAGTCGGGAGGAGTAGGTGATTGGGGTGTGTGGGGGAGATTGGGGGGAGAGAGCAGAGCAGTAGGGAGGGAGGAACGCTAACTGAATTAGATGGTGAACTTGAATCTGGTCCATTTGGGGATCGTCGCCCCAGTGGTTGACTCCAAGTCTCCTCTATGTTAAATCCATTCTCTCTTGTGTATTCATACGAGCCTTAATAATGTTAAGCATAACAAAATGTGTCATTTTGAAAGCAAACTTTTGGATGCCTTTTTTAAAGTAACTACTTCTGGGAAGAAGGGACTTTGGAGCTGAGCTGCTCAGTCTTGAGCCAGGAGTCCTCAGACCACTGGCCAGGACCTGCCGCCAGCCACCGAATGGCTGTCTGGGAGGAAACAACAGATTTAAAAATGACTAACAGTCCTCCTTCTGGCCAACCCATTCTCAAAAGTGGGTGATTTATTTCCCAGGTCCCAGGGAGCAACAGTTAAGATACTTTGGAGGTCTTATGGACTAGCGATCTCTCTCACCACAGGGTTGAAAATCTGGACCCAGCATACTTGGCTTCTCTGAAAAACAGACCTTCAGAGGCCAGGGAACTTGCTACCGGGAAGTGCACACTCAGTGTCTCTATGTTGTCAGCTGGAACTGGTCCTTAAACATGTAGTATTTATATGCTGGGGTGTTCTGTCTTTCTTGCTGCCCACTGTTCAGATCCCTTATGACAGTGGTTGACAAACAGCGGCTTGTGAGCCACATGCGGCTCTTTAGCCTCTTGAGTGTGGCTCTTCCACAAAATACCACGGCCTGGGCGAGTCTATTTTGAAGAAGTGGCGTTAGAAGAAGTTTAAAAATTTTGGCTCTCAAAAGAAATTTCAGTCATCGTACTGTTGATATTTGGCTCTGTTGGCCAATGAGCTTGCCGAGCACTGCCTTATGGGATAGAGTTTTGTGCTAAACCTTAATCAGTGTCACTGCAACCGTCTGTGGTGAGACCCCAGAATTTACAGTTCCCAGGTGAGGCTGGCTGCTGCTGATCTGCAGACCAACTGCACTTTGAGAGCCAAGATGTGGTTGGCTACTCACCCCACAAATATTTCCTGGGCTTTAGTTCTGTCACTGTCCTAGGTAGATACTGGGGATAAAGAGAAAGGGAGTGTGTATTCTAGCTGAAGCAGTGGATGGTCAATAGTTGCATTCATAATTCTGTCACTACAGCTGTAATGAGAAAATTGCTAGGTGTGATGTCAGCAGTTAACAAGGGACTTACGGAGAGCAGAGAATACAATCCTGAAAAAGTATCATTTCACCTGAATCCTGAACAAAACATTTATACTTTTCATTCATTCATTCACAATCCCCATTCAAAAAAAAAAAATCTGCCTTGGAAATAAGCTTTATGAAATAACCTGAAGCTTGGAAAGGAACCTGGTTTTAGTTTCAGCCAACGTTACTTATTTCAGAGAGGAAGGGAGAGGGAAAGAGAGACAGAAACATGAATGATGAAAGAGAATCATTGAGCCCTAGCCAGTTTGGCTTAGTGGAAGGATCCCAGGTTCCATTCTGGTCAAGGGCACATGCCTGAGCTTGGGGCTCAATCCCCTGTAGGGGGTGCATGAAGGAGGCAGCCAATCAAGGATTCTCTCTCATTGTTGATGTTTCTAACTCTCTCTCCCTCTCTCTTCCTCTCTGGAATAAAATTAAAAAAAAAAAAGATTTTTTTAAAAAAGAAAGAGAATCATTGATTGAATGCCTCCTGCACGCCCCTCACTGGGAATTGATCTCACAACGGGGGCATGTACCCTGACCATGAATTGAACCTCAACTTCTTGGTTCACATGTTAATGCTCAACAACTGAACCATGCCCACTGAAGAATTTGAAACAGGATTGTGACAAGTGT
>PVJN01019606.1:0-37164 GCA_004026805.1 Lasiurus borealis
TCAGCAGATGAATGGATCAGAAAACTGTGGTACATCTACACAATGGAATTCTATACTGCCATTAAAAAGAAGGAATTCTCACCATTTGCAGCAACCTGGATGGAACTGGAGAGCCTTATGCTTAGTGAAATAAGCCAGTCAATGAGGGAGAAACATCACATGATCTCACTCATTGGTGGACAATAAAGAACATTATAAAGTGATCTACAAAAGGATAGATACAGAGGCAGTAAAGCCTCAAACAGACTGAAATTATAGCAGGAAGATTAAAGTTAGGTGGGGTAGATGGGAGATCAATCAAGGGACTTGTATGCATGCATATAAGCATAACCAATGAACACAGACACTGGGGGGGGGTTGGGGTATGCCTGGGAGGGAGGGGGGTCATGGGGAAACATGTATAAAAAATTAATAAAAAAAATAAAAATAAAAGTGGACAAATCAAAAAAAAAAAAGTGGCTCACTCCTTATGTTTATACTATCCAATTTTTAAAATCTGGCTTTAAAAATGAGCTCTGAGTCATCTATACTAATAATAGGGTAATATGCTAATTAGACTTAGAGACCTTCTGGATGTCTTTCCAGACAAAGCTGTGGTGGCGGGGCCAAGGCAGAGTTAGTTAGGGGCGATCAGGCCAACAGGAGTGGGCAATTGGGGAAGCAGGATGGCAGGGAGGGGTAGTTGTGGGCAAGGAGGCCAGCAGGGAGGGCAGTTGGTGGATATAAGGCTGGCTGGGGAGGGGAGGCCCAGTTGGGGGTGAATTGGCCAGCAGGTAGAGTGGTTCGGGGGGATCAGGTAGGCAGGCAGGTGAGTCCTGGATTGTGAAAGGGATGTCCTTCATAGGGTCCCAGATTGGAGAGGGTGCAGGACTGGCTGAGGGACACGCCCACCCCGTGCATGAATTTTATGCACCAGGCCACTAGTTTATACTAATAAAAGGGAAATATGCTGATTAGACTAGATATCTTCTGGATGATCTTCTGGATGTCCTTTCAGACAAAGCCATGTGGTGGAGTTGAGGCAGAGGTGGTTAGGGGCAATCAGGCTGGCAGGGGAGGGCAGTTAGGAAGATCAGGCCAGCAGGCAAGTGAGAGGTTAGGAGACAGTTGGTCTCGGATTGTAAGAGTGATTAGGCTTGTGTGATCGAGTCTAAACTGACAGTCGGACATCCCCCAAAGAGTCCTGGATTGGAGGGGGTGCAGGCTGGGCTGAGAATCCTCCTGCCCCGTGCACAAATTTTGTGCACCAGGCCTCTAGTTCTATTATAAGTTAGGCAACTGATCCTCCCTCATTATAAAAAGTGTGAACTAGAATATTTTTCTGAACTTTAAGAAAAGAGGCAATGAGAGTTCTTTGCTTTGGGTTTAAATGACAGTCTTTTAATAAAGATTCGAGAACTGAAGGGCCACATGTTTAGGATTTAGCATCTAACATCTCAATGTTCAGAAAACCAGACCAAGACCAACCAACTAAATATGAAGATAGCTTTCTTTTCATTAGAATTTTATTTTACTACTAGAGGCCTGGTGCATGAAATTTGTGCACTGGGGTGTGTGTCCCTCAGGCCAACCTGCACCCTCTCCAATCTGGGACCCCTTAGGGGATGTCTGACTGCTGGCCTAAACATATAGTTGGACATCCCTTTCACAATCCAGGACTGCTGGCTCCCAACTGCTCACCTGCCTGCCTGATTGCCCCTAACCACTTCTGCCTGCCAGCATGATCACCCCCTAACCACTCCCCTGCAAGCCTGATCATCCCCAACTGCCCTCTCCTGACAGCTGGGTCATCCCCAAAGGCCCCCCCCTGCATATTCCCTCTTTATTAGATAGGATCTTTTCTTTAACATATTGGACAGCTCTAACTGGTTTGGCTCAGTGGATGGAACCATGGCCTGCAGACTCAAGGGTCCCAGGTTTAATTCTGGTCAAGGCCAAGTACCTTGGTTGGGGATAAATACCCAGTAGGGAGTGTGCAGAAGGCAGCTGATCAATATTTATCTCTCATAGATGTTTCTAGCTCTCTATCCCTTTTCTTTCCTTTCTGTAAAAAAAAATCAATAAATATATATTAAAAAAGAAACATTTAAAATTTCTCCATATCTACCTGGCTGATGTGACTCAGTGGCTGAGATGTCAGGTTGGGTCTGGGACAGGATTGCTCCATAGGGCCACGGGCCCCTTCCAGGCTGGGACCCCAGGATGGGGCTGGGACCAGATTACTTTGTGGTGAGTGAATTTGTTTTTGTTTTTTTATAAAGGGGCAGGAGGGCCTCTGGGCAGCATTCTGCCAGATCACTTACTCTGCTGGGACTCCGGTGGGGCTTAGAGGACTGGGTGCCACCATCTTGTAGCTATGGGGGACCACCATTTTTGTCGCAGAGTGATGGTTAATTTGCATATTACTCTTTTATCAGACAGAATAGTGAAAAAACAACCCGACCCTGAAGGTTCAAACAAGCCGAATAATCACTCTACATAGAAAAAAGTCTTCCCAAAGGTCAGTGAAGTCACTGGAGTGGAAATAGCTCTGTGGGTTCTCAAGGAAGTCACCAGTCACAGCACATGGGATAAGTCAATTACACTCACAAGCTCTGAGAGATGCTCCCCAGCCACATTTACCTTGATGCATTTCATGCCACCCCGAGGCAAACACATTTTATTTTTTAGGTAATTTATCACTTGTAATATTAATAGAGTGTGTTCTCTGCCAGGTGGTGAAGCTGTGCTACTCTTTATGTAAGATTGCTTATCTAGTGGTTGGCAAACCTTGGTTTGCTGCTCTGTTGACTAATGAGTTTGCTGACCACTGAGATAGGGGCTTAATCACAAGGAACAACAGCCTATAATTATTGGAATGGAGAGTCTAGGTCAGTGGTTGGCAAACTCATTAGTCAACAGAGTGGCAAATTGCAGTGGCTTGAGAGCTACAGTTTGCTGACCACTGGCTTATCCTAAAAGTATGACATTTCCCCAAGAGGAGGTTTGAGTCTGCTTTAGAAGTTTCACATGAATTAAAATCTCCATCAAATGTCACTATGGGGGAGGCGACACAGGATACAACATGCACTGCCCACTGACCTCTGCATATTTAGGAATTACTCCATCGAGGCTTTTGTACTAGGGAGCTTAGTCTGTCCTACTTGGTATTAGTAGTGCAGGTTGGAATCATCAGAACCTTGGTAAGACCATAATATTTCAAAATTATTAACAGCTACCTCTAGGCAAGTCCAGGTGACTGAGTCATGACAAATTTATCGTCACGAAGGAAAATAGGTGTAGTCAGACATCTTTAAAAATGTCCAATTACTGAGTCTCATACCTTTAGCATACAATTCTCACCCCGCACCCTGAGTCCCTTCATTTCATTCATTAGAAGGGGCTTAACAGGAGGACTTAGGAGTGCTTTACAGCAGCATTCAGCTTCCTGGGAAATACTCAGCATCTTAAACACATGTCTGCGCCCTTTTCTGCTAGGAAGCTAGACAGGGACCTCAGAGCATGGGTCCTGTGGCAGGGGAGGAAGAACAGCATTCACAGCTTCTCTGGAAGTACTCTTCTGGTGGAAGAGCAGATATTGGCTAACAGGTCATTGCTTCCTGCAGTAGAAATGGTTTTCTGCACCCTCTGCAAGGGGCTCCACCTCTCCACCTCTCCGCTTCCCACCTCTCAGCTTCTGTCCTACTGTGTAGAAAAGCTCCAATCTGTGTCTGTGAGGACTCCCCAGCATGCAGGGCCACTCAGGTGCCCAGCAAGTCTCCTGCCTTTTCCAGAGGTGAAATCTAAGCAGGAAGCCAGCTCTTTCCCAGTATCTGAGGGGCTGCTCCCAGGGAGATGGAGTGGGCATGGGAGGTGCTGCTGTGAGCATCAGGGCGGTGGCCTTTCCACTGGTTTGCTGATTTTATTTTGTTTCCTCGATCCTGAGGGGTGGTCAGGGCAGCAGCTGCTGCTGGCACCTGCTGATGGCTCCAAGTGACTGGGACCAGCAACAGGTGCCAGCAATGGTTGTGAATGGCAGCTGGAAACAAAAAAAAATTTTTTTTGTTTTCACTTTCTTCAATTTCATTGTTGTCTTTAGACTGGTTCCTGCCCTTGCATCTATCACTATGTGTTTTTGGCTTGCTGGCAATTTCTTTCATCTCTGCACATTACAGATGCTCCTGAATAAGCACCAAACCTCTTTTCTTTTCTCCAAAAACAGCAGTTCCCCGCCAATAACATCCCTGAGGTGTGGCCTGTTAGGTGAACCCCAGCTCCAATCACTCCCTCCTCCTTCGTTGCTTTGTCTAGAAAGTTTGTCTCCTTCAGGTTCTGCAGTTGCCACCGCTGGCCAGGAAGATGTTAGCTTTCCTGTAACTCCAAACAGAAAGGCATCCATCCCATGGGACAGTCCATAGTATCCACAGGGATGCAAATATTTGCTGTGCTCTAAATAGGACCACGGGATCTAGGGTCAGAGCCTTGTCTGGGGACTTGGTGGGTGGGTAAGGAACAATCAGCAAGAGTGAAGAACTAAAAAGCAGAATGTTGCTAGAAGCTACAGGGCAGCTGATGATAAATTTATTTCAGGGGCTACTAAATTAGCATTGCACATGCAGGAGGGCTTCTGAGAGGACCTCTGAGTAACATGCAAGGCTTTCTTGTTGTGCCCCTGCCTACTTATTCACTACCTGGCACCAACCTGGAACCCACATTCCATCTGGGTACCTTATACCCCTCTGTGGTCCCCAACCAGGCCTGGTCTCTTTTGGCCATACTACATGAACATAACCTATATAATAAAAGGCTAATGTGCAAATAGACCAAATGGAGGAACAACCAGAATAATTGAACAACCAACCAGTTGCTGTGATGTGTGCTGACCACCGGGGGGTGTGCATGGAACATGGCAGGCATTGGCTGCAGCAGGATGGTGGAGCAGGTTAGTAGGGCGCCAGTTGCTGTTATGGGTCGAATCTCTGGTGGTTACTGAAAATTCTCTGTCCTTCATGCCATGGTCCCACCTGGTGCTCATACTGGCTGCCAGTGCCAGAGCCGCCACTTGCACTCACTGCCAGTGCTGGTCCCACTGGCACCTATAGCTGGCACCTGGTGCCAATACCAATCTCTTGGGGCCATCAGCGGGTGTGAGCAGAAGATGCTGCCCAATAGCCCCTCAGGGATCCTCCACCTCACCCTGCTCCTGAGGGGTGATCAGGGCAGCAGCTGCTGCTGGCACCTGCTGATGGTGCTGAGAGTCTGGGACCAGCAACAGGTACCAGCAGTGGTTGTGAGTGGCAGCTTCAGTGCTATCAGCAGATGTGAGCAGTACATGGGAGCAGCAGCAGTGGGAGCAGGGCTGCCAGCAGAAAGGGACAAGGAACTACAGTAAGAGGGGGCGGGCGGGGGCACCAAGGATGGGCCGAGACCCACCCCTATGCTCACCACAGCCACAGTTCTTTCCCAGGTGCAGGATTCATGCACTGGGCCCCTAGTTAATTCATAAGAATATGTAAGTTAGGTTCTAAGGGCTTGGTAGTTACAGGGATGTGTCTGAACTTCATTGGCGTTTCCCAGATGAGTGTCCAGGCCATGGGAGCATGTAACAAGAGGGTGGACACCTCCTAGTCAGGGGTGCTAAGAGAGAAATTCAGGCACTGTAAGGCTGTAAGGCCCTTTCTAACCCTGAAATAGGACTGCTGTGAGGCAGACAATAGGGGGTATAGAGGGATTTAGAGCCAAGTTTCTCCACAAGCTGCACATCAATGTTTGCTTCCCTAGTTTGTTTAAGCACCTGATCAAAGGGATCTCTCAGGAATAGTGCCCCACTCCCATTTAGAAAAAAAAATCATCGTTCTGTATGTTACCCAAAACAGTTCCTCCCCAAGGGGGCCTGGCTTAGGCACTGAAATGATTACAGGAAAGCCCACTTTTACAAGCCAACAAGAGTTGACATATAAATAGATTATTTTTGTAATATTATGAATGTCTGAGAACTAGGATTTGTAGAAAATCTGAAAACAAAACAAAACAAAAACAAAAAACCAGCAACAATAAAATCATGTGTCATGGATAGCAGACAGGATTATGGCTAAGTTTCTCATTTTTCCCTTTTATTTGGATTTCTGCAAACACTCATAAAGTTTCTTTGTAGAATTCAGAGAAAGTAGCCATTTCTCTGGACTTAAAGAGCATTGCATCAATCACTGTTTCAGGAAGGTGAAGAGCAAGTTCCTAAAAATGTCTCATTTTGTCTTTGGCTATCAGCAGGTCAAAGACTTTGGGTCCATATAATTACAAATCTGTGCTGAAGGCCACTCAGATGCTGTAGTTTGCCATCCATGTATGGTGTTTATCTTGCTTGGTTTTGGTTCGATGGGGCCAGATGGGCAGGTTTGGTTTGAAGTGTTGGTGTCTACATAACAGCAGAGGAGTCGGGAATCTCTGACCCTTTTCTGTTTTTTTTTTTACCAAAGAAAAAGCATTTTTTCACACCCAACAGGCTCTGATGCTCACTTCTGGATAAAGGTGGTAGGTGAACATCTGTCTCTGATTTTGTTCTCCTATAACCCTGCTAATGTGTAATGAAGGAAACAGGCAGAGACAACAAGGTTTGGGAAGCTGAAGGGCAGATGAAAGTTAAATCTGGCAGTGCAGAAAGCTGAGATTCTACACAATGTACATTTAAGCACTCTCAGGAAGTTCAGGAAATGGTTGCATCAGGCACTTTTGGAAGTGGGGGTAAAGGAGGATAGTTGAAAAGTGTTGGAGAAGCAGTTAGGTCTGCAGGCGCCCTTGACCCCTCCACAGTCCCGTCAGAAGACTGGAGAGTCAGTCTATGGAGAAAGCAAATGGAAGGTCTCAGAACCGGGAGCAGCAGGCATAGAGAGGAAAAGGGTCCTGCACTGAAAAAGAGAGAATGATGCATGTGCCATGGGCAGCTCTTTCTTCTCTCTCAGCTCCCAGAACACAGGCACATAGGTCTTTACCTCCAGAGAGGTGCTGGAGGCTTCTCTTTGGAGGAGTCAGATGGCCCAAGAGAAGAAAACTGTAAGAACTGACCTCAGGGTTCCCCAACACATGACCCAGTCAGATCACCCCTCTGAGATGATAACAGTTAACAGCACTTTCCCAAACCCAGTACAAAACATACAGTCATCCTTATTTTCTTCCACATGGTCTTCTTCTCTCCATTTTCTCCTTTGATAAACTGGAGCTGTGTGTCTTTCTGCCTCACTGAGCACTCCTCCTGGGAACAAGCCCACCCGCTTCATTCTTCTCTGTAAAGATATCTTGAACTTGCTCTTATTAAATAACTAGAGGGGGGGAGGGGCGTGTCCTTCAGCCCAGCCTGCTCCCTCTCCAATCTGGGATCCTTGAGGGATGTCCGACTGCCTGTTTAGGCCTGATCCTAAACAGGCAATTGGACATCCCTCTCACAATCCAGGACTGCTGGATCCCAACTGTTTGCCTGTCTTCCTTACTGATTGCCCCTAACCACTTCTGCCTGCCAGCCTGATCACCCCCTAACCACTCTCCTGTCAGCCTGATTGATGCCTAACTGCTCCCCTGCCAGCCTGTTTGTCCCTAACTTCCCTCCCTTGTGGGCCTGGTTACCCCTAACTGCCTTCCCCTGCAGGCCTGGGTTCCCCCCAACTGTCCTCCTCTGCAGGCTTGATCACCCCCAACTGCAGGCCTGGTCCCTGCCAACTACCCTCCCTTGCTGGCCATCTTTTGTCCACATAGGGGCAGTCATCTTGTGTGTTGGAGTGATGGTCAATCTGCATATTACTTTTTTTATTAGATAGGATAGAGGATAGAGGCCTGGTACACCAGTGGGGGCCAGCTGGTTTGCCCTGAAGGGTGTCCTGGATCAGGGTGGGGGTTCCCTTGGGACATGTGGTTGGCCTGGGCGAGGGGCCTGTGATGGTTTGCAGACTGGCCATGACCCCCGGCAATCCAAGCAGAGGCCCTGTATCTAGGATTTATTTATCTTCTACAATTGAAACTTTGTAGCCTGGAGAAGAGCCAACCCTTCTGCTTGCACAGCCATTGAAACTTTGTTGCCTTAAGTGGAGGCCTGGGCTGGCCAGGGTGTGTGGAAAACTTGGCTTCCTCCATCGCCAGGAGCAACCCAAGCCTTCCTCCTGCTCTCTCTGTGGTAGTAGCCCTCTTGGTTGGGTTAATTTGCATATCACTCTGATTGGCCTGTGGGCATGGTTGGTGGGCATGGCTTGTGAATGTAGTGGAGGTACAGTCAATTTGCATATTACTCTTTTATTAGCTAGGATAGATCCTCTAGTAAAGCATTGGAACAGAACCAAGTCTCTTGCATTTTGAGGAAATCCTCCTTCAATCCCACATTGAGCCAATCCTATACCCTACAGTCAAATTTTTTCATCTCCCACTTACTTTTCAATCCATTCTAAACTATCTATGCCTCAGAACCCCACAAAACCTGCCTTTCCAAGAAAGGCATGGACATTGGTAAAAACAAGAGCCATCTCAATATTCTCCACTTAGCAACAGCATTCACCAGTGTGATCACCATCTTCTCCTTGAAATATTCTCATCCACCGGCTTCCATGGCATCTATTCTCCAAAGTTCTCCTACTTCACCAATTAATTACTTCTTAGTTTCCTTTGCTGACTCCCTCTTCCCCCTCAACCTATAAATTCTGACATTCTTTAGGGTTCAGTCCTAGACTTTCTCTTTTTCTCACTCTCTCTCCTTAGCTGATCCTATTCACTTGTTTCCAACTGTGTATCTCTAGCTCTGACCTCTCCTCTGTGTCCAGTTTCATCTTTGAAGGTCTTACAGGCATCTCCATCTTACCATGTCCTAACTGAGCTCACCATTTCCCCTCCAACTTGCTCCTCCAAAAAGCTCTCCTGATAGATGGCCAACATCTATAGAGTTGTTCATGTTGAACACCATGAGCCCTGTTTGAAATCTTCTTTTTACTTCCTATATTCAAGCCTTTATTGAGACTTGCTAATTCCAAAACATATTGCAAATCTATCTTCATCTCCACAACCACTACCCTAGTTCAGGCTCTGATCATCTCTTGCCACCTAACTTTTTGACCCACATTCATTCTTGTCCTCTAGTGTCACTGCCCTGTTTCAGACCCTCTGAGCTTTCCATTCCTTCTAGGAATAGAACAAGACATTTATGGCGTACAGGCCTAATCCAGTCCCTTCTCCTTCACCTGCCACTTTTGTCTTTCCAGCCACACCATCATTCCTTCCCTTCCTGCCCCTGAGCCTTTAAAATTGCTGCTCCCTCTGATCACAGTAGCCTTCCTTCCTCCGTACCTACCCCCCACTCCCACCCCATCTCCCATCTTCAGGGTTATAGACTGAATGTTTGTGTCCCCTCCAAATTCTTGTGTTGAAACCCAAGTTCCACCATAGCTATATTTGGAAATAAGTTATTTATAGAGGTAATAAAAATTAAAAGAGATCATAAAGGTGGGGTCCTAACTCAATAGAATTCATCCTATCTAATAAAAGAGTAATATGCAAATTGAACATATTTCCACTACACTCACAAGCCAAGCCCACCAGCTAATCAGAGCAAGTATGCAAATTAACCCAACCAAGAGGGCTACTACCACAGAGAGAGCAGGAGGAAGGCTTGGGTTGCTCCTGGCGATGGAGGAAGCCAAGTTTTCCATACACCCTGGCCAGCCCAGGCCTCCACTTAAGGCAACAAAGTTTCAATGGCTGTGCAAGCAGAAGGGTTGGCTCTTCTCCAGGCTACAAAGTTTTAATTGTAGAAGATAAATAAATCCCAGATACTAGGGCCTCCACTTGGGTTGCTGGGGTGTGTGGCCAGCCTGCAAACCACCATAGGCCCCTGGCCCAGGCCACCCCATGTCCCAAGGGAACACCCACCCTAATCCAGAACACCCTTCAGGGCAAATCAGCTGGCCCCCACTGGTGTATTAGGCCTCTATCCTATCTAATAAAAAGTAATATGAAGATTGACCATCACTCCAAGACACAAGATGACTGTCCCCATGTGGTCAAAAGATCCTGCCCCCATGTGGACACAAGATGGCCACCACAAGATGGTCAGCAGGGGACGACAGTTGGCAGGGATCAGGCCTACTAGGGAGGGCAGTTAGGGGTAACTAGACCCACAGAAGAGGGAAGTTAGGGGTAAACAGGCTGGAAGGGGAGCTGTTAGGCATCAATCAGGCTGGCAGGCAGAAGTGGTTAGAGGCAATCAGAAAGGAAGGCAGGCAAGCAGTTGGGATCCAGCAATCCTGGATTGTGAGAGGGACCCCAGATTGGAGAGGGATCAGGCCGGCTGAAGGACAGACCACTCCTCCCCCCAACCCTGTGCACAAATTTTGTGCACCAGGAAATTTGTAGTATCCATATAAAAAGAGACACCCAAGCCTTAGCTGCTGCAGCTCAATGGTTAGAGTATTGGCTCATGCACTAAAGGGTTTTGAATTTGATTATTAGTCAAGGGCATTTACCTGGCTTGCAGGTTGGATTTCCAGCTGTGGTCAGGATGTGTGAGGGAGTCAACCAATTGATGTGTCTCTCTTACATAGATACTTCTCTCTCTCTCTCTCTCTCTCTCTCTCTCTCTCTCTCTCTTTCTCTCTCTCTCTCTCTCTCCATCCTCCCTTGCACTATGCTCAAAATCAGTGGAGAAAGTATTCTTGAGTGAGGATCAACAGCAACAACAACAAAATATAAAGAAAAAGAGACACCTGAGACCACTGGCACAAATTGCCCACCCCAAGTAAGGACACAGCTAGATGATAGCCTACAATGTGTACAAGCCAGGGCCAAGGTCCTTACCAGGAACCAAATCAGCTGGCATTCTGATCTTGGACTTACAGCCTCCAGAATTGAGAAATAAATTTATATTATGTAAGCCCCCTAGTTAACAATATTTTATTATGGCATCTCTAGTGGACTGATACATTCAGCTAACCTTCAGATCTGTTTAAATCACATTTACTTAAAAAAGTCATTCATTGTTCTCTACTCTCACACCATATTCCCACTTGGATAGCCTTATGTTTAATCTCATGGCAATTGTGTTCCCTTTGTAGTACTTGTCAGCATAGCATTAATTTATTATGTAACCATTGAGTCTTTCTCCACTAGACTATGATTGATAAAGGTGAGGGCAATGTCTGTGTTGTCACAAGGTCCAGAATATAATAAATGCCCACTAAACATTTTTAATACATTTGTGATCATGAAAGCTATTCCTGAATTGGAGGAAATCTTCTGGATTTTTTTTTAACACTACTGTATTATAGGAGAAAGGAAAGAAAACTTATATTCTGATTCACCCTGCTTAACTTGCAGTGCTTAACTTGTTAATGCTCAAATCTATTTTTGTATGTTGCACTAATCAGTGCTAATATTCTGCCATTTTTACTACAGTGGAGAGGATCCAGGAAAGTATCCTTTGTGGGACCTGGGCATCCAATCAAATGCAGCCTTATCCCATGGCTTCTTCCCTTTGATCACTAGACTTAAAATAGTTTATGCCTTAGGCCCAGAGTTACATACAAAATGGTGCAATGTGTAATTGTGCAGTGGTGTGAAAGAAAAGCTTTTTGATTGATGTTAGTGATGCAATCTGAGCAGATGGTAGTTCAACTGTGCATGTGTGGGATAGCCCCAGATCCATTAAAGGACTATATCAAGTTAGTCCCACAGAAGAAGCAATTTTCAGGCATTCCTCTGGCCTGTGCTATTTCTGTGCACTATCATGCACTAAATTTTGTATCCCATCAAAATTCAAATGTTGAAGCCCCAATGAAATGGCATTTGGAGGTGAAGCCTCTGGGAGATGATTAAGTACAAAGGTGATCATGAGGGTGTGGCCCCCATCAAAGAAGTAAGGGTACTTCTAAGGAATTACTACCCTTAGAAGAAGAAGAGACCAGAACCTTTCTTTCCTATGAGGATATATCAAGAAGATGGCCATCTATAAGCTAGGGGAAAAGCCCTAGGGAGGAATTAAATGAGCTGGCACCTTACTCTTCTGAGTTTCCAGAATGATGAGAAATAAATTTCTGTTGTTTAGTTATCAAGTCTATAGTATATTATTACAAGGGGCACAGTGCACAAATTCATGCACCTTGAAAGGAACTGTGGGCTGTGAGGCTGTGGTGGCATAGGGGCAGATCACGCCCCATCCTCCATGCCCTTGCTGGCCCATGGTCCCCTGTCTGCCAGCAGCCCAACTCCTGCTGCTGCCACTCCTACACACTGATCGCGCTGGTCCTGCTCACAGCCACTGGCATAGAGCGATTGGGGCTGGCACTGGCAGTGGATGTGAGTGGGGCCATCACTAGCAATGGGTTCAAGAAGCACCTGCCAGCCTGATTGCCCCTCAGGAGCAGGGGGATGTGGAAAAACCCTAAGGAATGATCAGGGCCAGCAGCCACTACTCACACCTGCTGATGACGCTGAGTGATCTGAGCTGGCATCGGGTGCCGGCAGTGGCTCTGGTGCAGGAAGCAGGTATAAGTGGGGTAGGCACCCGCAGCAGGTGTGCATGCCGGGAGGGGCCGTGGTGTGTGGGAGCAAAGAATTTTCAGTAACCACCAGAGGCTTACTCCAATGACAGTTACCAACACCCTGTCTTGGTCTGGCGCCCTCACTCATCTGCTCCACCATCCTGCCGTGGCCAACCCTTGCCATGTTCTGCACTCTTCCACCTGCTGCCAATGCCCACCATGTTCCACATGTGGCCCCTGGTAGTCAGTGCACATCATAGTGACTGGTTGTTCAGTTGTTCAATTATTCCACTGTTCAATCTATTTGCATATTAGCCTTTTATTATATAGGACAGAAGTTCAAATGGACTCAGACCTCCTTGAACCCCCTCTTCTCATAGGTCTGTACCATACTGTCTTCAGTCTAGGGACTGTTCACTTCCTCCTGAGGTCTTGATAGAGGCAGCCACTTTTAATGTCCACATTTACATAATGATATACCAAAATATAACATACCACAGTCAACTCAGTCATTCCTTATTGTTAATCCCTCAAGTTGTTTCCAATTTTTCTTATCTTAATATTTTTATGATGGCTTTTTTCTAACTTTTAGATTTTTCCTCAGAGTGAAGTTTCCTGGTTAAAGAGTAAGAGTTATTTTAAGCTCTTATATAAAGCCATATTGCTTTACAAAAGCCACAACTTTTGCAGAACACTAGCAATGTGCAAATGAGCCTGCTTTATCACATACCCAGTGGAGCAAGGTCTTACCATTTCTGTAATTTAATAGATACCTAGTGGCCCTTAGATTTATTTTACTACTTTATTTCTTTCTATTCGGAGTTGTTTTTGCTGTGATTCACAAAATGTCAATACTCAAAAAAATCAGTATTGTTCTCTCAACAATCAGAAATCTCTGCTTGAAGACCCATAGTTTTAGCTCTGACATAGGACTTTTTTCCATTCTCAAATCCACAATTTATTCATTTTTAATGTTAGTTATAATTCAAAGGATTTATGAATACAAGTGGTGAAAAAGAAAACTAACAAATGAACAGATAAGTAAGGAAGTATTTCTTTTCCCAACACGTGCTTCCTCAAAGTCACTGTGTTCAATGCAGGCCATCTAGTGGATCACCAAGGAAAAAAATGTACAGCTGTGTGGGAGGGAGGCATTTTCCCTAGGCACACTCCTCAGGGTTTCTTCACATTCCCCTGCTCCTTAGGGGCATTCAGTCTGGCAGGTGCTTCTTGCACCCCTAGTGATGGCTCCACTCACATCCACTGCCAGTGCCAGCCCCAGTGCTAGATCATTACTAGCTCAGGGTCACATTATCTCACAGGAGGAAGAGCTGTAGATTTCCTCAACTCCAATCAACTCCTGTGTACTCTCATTTCATATTTCTTGGGGAAGATGGTGGTCTGGGATCTTCCTGATAGAAGTATATGGAAACCAAAACAGAATGAAAAAACATTTATTACATCTACTAAACTGTATATATTTAGAGACTGTTAAAGGTATGAATTTCTAGTGTGTATATGCACACTCATAAACTAGGTGATAGATCCTCCCTTCCCCCAACTGGTGGGCAGAGTATGATGTAACCTGCGCCTGCAGCCGAGACATTCCTGAGACATTGAACCACCAATCTGCATGTGCTGAGTGCCCTGGGCCACACCCCTTCCTGTTTCTCCCCTCAAAAGGTGTATTCACCTCTGCACATGTTGCTGTTCTTCCCTTGCGAGACAGCCTGGCTGGGTCCTTCTACTCTAATCCTGGTTTTTCTACCCTCTTTTGTAATGAATCTTGCTCATTAGTGTGGAATAAACTTCCTCTTTTAACTTGTCTGGGTCTCCGACTCTGTTTCCTGCACCTCAAACCTTACATTCTGAAAATGTGGGCCACCATTTTGAAACAGTAAGGCCCACCCCTCTCTGGCCACATGGTTTTGCTTTGAAACAGCAAAGTCCAATCCTTCTCTTTGAATAAAGTTACAGAGACCTCCCACAGCCCCATGGGCCCAGCCTGGTGTGGCTGCCTGCCACCAGGCTCCTCCTCCTCCTCCTCTGGCCCATGGCCCACTGCCTACTCTCCCACCCCATCTCCTAATGCCTGCTCAGACCCTGGTTTGAGATCTAGTGAATATGGTCTTTAAGATTTTTAATGCTTGGGAGAAGCAGGCAGAGTTGAATCAGGAAGCCTGCCTTTGACAGAAGGTGAACCTGCAAACCCAAGCCTTGGTTGCAGCTCTGAGGCTGATGGCAGCCATGCACGTGCGTGGTGGGGGTACAACGAGAGGACAACTGCCATCTGGAGGATGCTTGAAGTGCAGAAATGAAGGCCACTGGGCAAAGCAGTGCCCCCGGTCCTAGGTTCCAACCAAGCCCTGCCTGGCATGGGGTCAAAGTGGCCACTGGAAAAATGACTGCCTCTGGAAAAGTGATGGGCCCTCTGTGTCTCAGCGTAGAGGAGCTGCCCTTCCAGGTCATGACCTGTTGCTGGCCATGACTAAAGACTGGCCGAAGACTGAAGATGTCCGGACTCAATGACCCCCATCACCCTCGCCAAGTCCAGGTAATGGGTAAGCAGGTCTCCTTCCTGGTTGATATGGGGGCTACCTTTTCTGTCCTGCCTTCCTTTTAATGGTCACTTTTCCCTTCCACGATCTCGGCCATGGGTATTATTGTCATCAAATCCACCTGCCTGCTGGCCACCGGGTCCCTTCCCTGTCTCCTTGATGATAGCCCTAAAACCCACTCCTTAGTCATGCCTTCATACCCTGTGCCCCTTTTAGGACAGGATATCCTCACCAAACTAGGGGCTACTCTGCAGCTCACTTGGAGCCCTTCAGCCTCCCTGCTTCTTCTGCTCCTGGCCCCCTCCCTTCATGGGAACACTGATTCCCCCACTGCCTGCATCCCTTGTTGACCCAAAAGTATGAAATACCTCTACCTTGGTGGTTACTAGACACCATATCCTAGTCAGGATCAGACTTAAGGACCCCCCCCCCCTCATTTTCCTCCTGTCCCCGGTTTCCTATATCCTTAACTCATCACCAAAGGCTCAAACCCCTCATTTCTTGGCTTCTGAGGCAGGGTCTCTTCATACCTATCAACTCTCTCTGTAACACCCCCATCCTCCTCATTAGGAAGGCAGATGGAACTTACCATTTTGCACCAGATGGTGCAAAATCTTCGACTAATCAATGAAGCGGTAGTCCCCATCCACCCCGTGGTCCCCAATCCTTACACTTTCCTTTCCCGCATCCCATCTGGTACCACCCACTTTTCTGTCCTCAACCTCAAGGATGCCTTCTTTGCCATCCCTCTGGATCCAGACTCTTACCATCTGTTTGCGTTTACTTGGGAGGACCCAGGTGAACAGATATCCTGCCAACTCACCTGGATGGTCCTGTTCCAGGAGTTCAGAGACAGTCCTTATCTGTTTGGCCAGGCCTTACCCAGAGACCTCCAACAATGTTTGTTAGAACCCAGCACTTTTCTCTAGTAGGTAGATGATATCCTTCTATGTAGCCCTTTCCTGGACATGTCTCAGAGACATTCAGTTGTCCTTCTCAACTTTCTAGGGGACATAGGATATTGTGTGTTCCCTGCCAAGGTACAACTGTTGGCTCCCATTGTCACTTACTTGGGGATCTGTCTGATGCCCAATTCCCAAGGACTGACACTTGACCAAACACAAGCAATACGAGACCTACAGCCTTCCACTTCTGTGGAACAGATCTTATCCTTTCTAGGGCTGGTAGGAAAGCCATTGGGTCCCAATGGCTTTGGGTCCCAAACTTTGCTCTCCTAGCTAAGCCCCTATACCAGGTTGCTAAAGAAACATCAGTAGGCCCCCCTCTCCTCACCCTTCCTTGTTTGCCAGGCTTTTTCTAAGCTCTGGGATACCCTTCTGGCATCTCCCCCCCACCCTCTCTCCTGGAAATCTCTAGGCCTTTTCAACTATTTACTGATGAAAGACAGGGAATAACTATGGGGGTCCTCACCCAACCTCTAGGGCCAGCCTTAACCCCCGTAGCCTACCTGTCCAGACAGCTTGATCCCACGGTTTGGGGATGGCATCTGCTGCTCTCACCAAGGAGGCTCAGAAGATCTGCCTCCAGCAACCCTTACAGGTCTTCTCCACCCATAGACTACAGGATCTTCTGTCCCACTGATCCTTATTTCTCCTTGTCCCCTCTCCCATGCAGGAACTCCATCTCCTATTCATTGAGAGTCCTGACATCTCCCTAACTCAGTCTCCAGCCCCGAATCCTTCTCGTTTTCCTTCTCACTGCCTCCAGCAAACCTGTGGCAATGCACTCCTGCCCTGAGGTCTTCGAGGCCCTCACTCAACCTCAGGCGGGACTCTCAAGAAGATCGAAAAATGAGAAGGGAATGGCCAGCCACCTGTGAATTAAGTTGCTGGTGGTCATGGGAGTGGAGATTCACAGAGCGTGCACAGAGGAAGGTGGGTGGTTAGAGTTCTGAGAGGTAGAGTGTGGGGTGCAGATTCTGTGGCTCAACCATTGTCTCCCTACTAACCCTCCTCTCCTGGCTACTTATCTTCTATACCTGCCCTTACTCCAGCAACTGCTCCTGGAACATGCTGGCAGGTTTCTGCCCAGGCCAGAATCAGCTGATCAAGACTCCCAGCCCTCCAGCCTGGGTCTCAGTCCTCCTCAAGAACCTTATCCCCAGGGTATATTTTAGTTCCAGGCCCAGAAAAGCAGCAAAAACCAGACAATTGACACCGTGACAGCCTTAGGACCAGCTTTTACCTCCCAAGTGACTCAAGAGGATTGCTCTCGAGACTTCACCAACCAGTCCCTTGGGGGAAATCATGCTGCTGCACACCTCGTCCAGCATGGAAAACACTCCCTGTTTTTCACTCACCCCATGACTCCTTCCAAAGGTATCTATTCCTTTAATTTTGCTCTTTGGCCCCTGTCTCATGCCCTGTTTCACTAAATTTTTGCAGAACAGAATTCAGGTGTTCACCAATTGGAAGGTGGGAGAGATCTATCTGGCCTTTAATTCAGAACCTAGATACGTCTATGTCACCAGAATCCTTGAGACCCTGGGTAGACCCCCTGATGATGACCCCTCTCAGCAGGAAGTAGCTACAGAAAATGGACCTTCACCCCCAGAACTTGTCTAGACTCTCAATATTTTTAAATATCACCAAATGTATGGAACAATAGATCCTCCTTTACCCCAACAGGTGGGCAAAGTATTACTTAACCTGCATATGCGACCAGGACATTCCTAAGACATTGAACCATCAATCAGCACGCGCTGAGTGCCCTGAGCCTCACCTCTTCCCATTCTTCCCCTCAAAAGGTGTGTTCACCTTTGCACGTGTTGCTGTTCTCCCCTTGCGAGACAGCCCAACTGGGTCCTTCTCCTCTAATCCTGATTTTTCTACCCTCTTTCATAATGAATCTCACTCATTAGTGCAGAATAATCTTTCTCTTTTAACTTACCTGGCTCTCTGACTCTGTTTCCTGTGCCTTGAACCTTATAATGGGGTGCTAACATTAGGAGGCCATCATTAACCAAATATTAATTAAGTTGCCAGTTTATAAGAAATATCATGCTATTTCAACAGATGGCTCTAGTTGGGACCTATTGTCTAAAGGAAGGAAAAAACTTAGCTATGGAAATGGTGGCAGAGTAAGTAAAGGCTACACAGAAATGCTCCCAGGACCAAAATGGAATTACAACTAAAACACCAGAAACTATTCTGAATAATCAACTAAAAACTAGCTAAAGAGAAGCCTGATAGCCAAGGATGGAAAGTGGAGACTGGTAGGAAGGATGAAGGCATAAAAGAGCTGTCCAGACACCCAAAGACAGCAGCTGAAGTTCCAGAGAGATATCTCGGATGTTTGAGGGTTGCCACTGATAACTCTGAGATCTAAACCCCAAGCTGGGCCCCCCTGCAGAGAGTACCAAAACTGAGAAAGGTACTCATATAACATCTGGCTGTGAAAAGTAGCAGGGTTGCTATCTGCCTAGGAAAGATGGTTTAAAATGCAGACACCCTCTTAAAGGACCAATGCACAAAATTTCCTGCACAGCCACTCACTTTGGGCTCCTGCAGAGGGAGGGAAGAGTGGTCCCCAAATTGGGGTTAAAGCTCAAAAGGCAAACACCCCAGTTTCTTGAGCCGAATTGTTCCCTCTTGCTCAAGCAGACACTTACTATCCAGGTGGTTTTTGCCTGGTCGTAAGACAGTTACCTCACCCTACTGGAAAACCACTTGCCCCACCCTGTGGAGTTGTTGAGGCCCATTAAGACATTGAGAATAACAATTAGGCTCCAGGCAGAAGCAATTCCAAACCCTGTTGAAAACTCTCTCACCACAACTGTGGACAATTGTCTTAAACTACTCATGACTAAATCCAATCAGTTTGTAGGCAGAGGTGGGTTTCTGGAGGCTTTGAGTCTTTGCCAGACCTAATAATCAAAATGCCAAAAATTAAAGACAAAGAGAGAATCTTAAAGGTAGAAAGAAAAAAAGCAAATAGTTACCTATAAAGGAACTCCCATACGGATATCAGCTGATATCTCATCAGAAAATCTGTAGGTGAGAAAGGAATGACATGAAGTAGTCAAGGTAATGGACAACCATGATCTGAAACCAAGCTTACTCTATCCAGCAAGGTTATCATTAAAAATAGATGGTGAAATAAAGAGTTTCCCAGACAAAAAAAAAGACTAAAGGAATTTATCACCACCAAAGCAGCACTATAAGAACTGCTAATGGGACTGCTGTAATGAGCAGAAGAAAGAGAGAGAGAAACGTAGGCATAGAAAATTAAAACGGCAATAAATAAGTACCTATCAGTAACAATCTTAAACATAAATGGATTAAATGCTCTAATCAAAAGACATAGGGTAGCTGAATGGATAACAAAACATGTTGCAATTATATGCTATCTGCAAGAGACACACCTCAGAACAAAAGACTCACACAGGATATGAGTGAAGAGATGGAAAAAAAATTTCTATGCAAATGGAAACAAACAAAAAAACTAGAGTAGCAATACTCATTACTGAAAAAATAGACTTCGAAATGAAAGCCATTATAAGAGACAGTAAAGGTCACTAGATAATACCAAAGGAATTGATTCAACAAGAGAATATACCCGGGTAAACATACATGCACCCAATATAGGAGCAGCTAACTATATAAAAAAGACCTTTGGAGGACTTTAAGGGAGAGATTGACAACAATAGAGTCATAGTAGGAAATTTTAACACCCACTGACTTCACTGGATAGATCTTCCAGACAAAAACTTAACAAGGAAACAGTGACTCTAAAGTACACACTGGGTTAGATGGTTTTAATTGACATTTATAGAACATTTCACCCCAACGCTGTGGAATATACATTCTTCTCCAGTGCACATGGGTCATTCATAAAGATAGACCACATGTTAGGACACAAAACAAGCCTCTACAAGTTCAAGAAGATTGAAATAATATCAAGCATCTTCTTAGATCACAGTGAAATGAAATTACAAATAAATTATAGTAAAAACACTAAAAAACATTCAACCACATAAAGGCTAAATAGCATGTTATTAAAGAATGAATGGGTTACCAATGAGATCAAGAAAAAAATAAATAAATACTTCCTGGAAACAAATGAAAATGAACACACAACAATCCAAAATTCTGAGACACAGCAAAAGCAGTCCTGAGAGGGAAGTTCATAGTATTACAGGCCTACCTCAAAAATAAGAAAACTCAATAATAAGCTATTTAACCCAATAACTTAGAGAATTGGAAATAAAACAACAAGAAAAGCCCAGATTAACTGGAAGGAAGAAAATAGTAAAGATTAGAGGAGAAATAAGTGACATAGAGGAGAATCCAAGATGGCGGCATAGGTAAACACCTATACTGCTGCCTCGCACAACAATTTCAAAACTACAACTAAAAGATGGAACGGACATCATCCAGAACCACAGGAAAGCTGGCTGAGTAGAAATTCTACAACTAGAAGGAAAGAGAGGAGCTCAGGGAGACCCAGAGGAGCTGTAAAAAGCTGAGGTATGGAGATGCGTATGTGGAGAGAGCGGGTGACGGCGAACCTGGCTGGCTTTCTCTGGCAGGAGGGAGATGGAGACTATCAAAGGCATTGAACTCCTTGCCCTACGACATTGAACCCCTGATCCAGCCGAAACTCATTCGGGGGGAGTTTGGACTGTGAAGGGGGAGAGGTGCACAGAGGTTTAGGGGAGTTGCAAAAGATCAGAAGTCTGGTGGTGCGCAAGGTGTTTCGCATGGAGGACTGACTGCTGATTGTGCCGCTGGCTTTTGGGAGTGGGCGGGAGACAGACCATCCCAGCTGTGCCACTTCTGACTCCACTCGGCCCCAGTTTCGAGCAAAACCCTGGGGGCCCAGACTCGTGTGGTCCCCGAAGTACAGGGGAGCAGGAAAGGCAGCAGTCTAGAGGCACTGTGAGAGAGCGGGCGTGCACAGGCACTGCTCCAGCGATTACCCAGTCACATGAGACTCAGGGGCCGTGGAGGGCAGGGCTGACTGAAAGGAAAGGCGGTCCCTTAAGCCCTGAGACTCCACCCATCCCAAGCTCAACAGAGAGGCTTCTGCAGTTTTTCAAGTCTGGAATCATAAGGCTGAATCCAACACAGAAGTTCTCCCAGCATAGTGAAAATGTCGAGACAAGGGAAGGGATCACAAACAAAAGAAATGGAGGAAAACAAATGACTGGATATAGCGTTCAAAACCACAGTTATAAGGTTTTTCAAGAATATGCTAGAAAAGATGGATAAATTTAGCGAATCCCAAGAGGAGATGAAAAAGGACCAACTAGAGATGCAAAAGATCCAACTAGAGATGGAAAAGGACCAACTAGAGATGATAAAGGACCAAATAGAAATTAAATGAACACTGACTGAAATAAAAAATATTACACAGAGACCTAACAGCAAACTAGCAGAAGGCAAGAATCAAGTAAAAAATTTGAAATATAAAGAAGCAGAAAACACTCAACTGGAAAAGCAAGAAGAGAAAAGAATCCAAAAATGTGAAGATAATGTAAGGAGCCTCCGGGACAGCCTCAAGCGTACCAACATCAGAATTGTGGGGGTGCCAGAAGAAAAGAGAGAGCAAGATACTGAAAACCTACTTGAAGAAATAATGACTGAAAACTTCCCACATCTGGTGAAAGAAATAGACTTACAAGACCAGGAAGCACACAGAAACCCATATAAAAGGAATCAAAAGAGGACCACACCAAGATACATCATAATTAAAATACCAAGAGCAAAAGACAAAGAGAGAATATTAAAAGCAGCAAGAGAAATACAGTTCATTACCTACAAGGGAGCACCCATACAACTGTCAGCTGATTTCTCAACAGATACGATGCAGGCCAGACGGGAGTGGCAAGAAATTTTCAACGTGATGAATAGCAAGAATCTACAACCAAGAATACTCTATCCAGCAAAGCTATCATTCAGAATTGAAGGGCAGATAAAGAGCTTCACGGTAAGAAAAAGCTAAAGGAGTTCATCAACTCCAAACCAGTATTATATGAAATGCTGAAAGGTACTCTTTTAGAAGAGGAAGAAGAAAAAGGTAAAAGATAAAAAATTATGCACAACAAATACCTATCTATCAACAAGTGAATCTAAAAATTAAGTGAACTAAAAATTTGATCAACAGAATAAACTGGTGAATAGAATAGAATCAGGAGCACAGAAAGGGAGTGGACTGATAATTCTCAGGGGGAAAGAGGGGAGGGGTGTACAGGGAATGACTGGACAAAATCATACACCTATGGACTCATCAATGGGGGGGAGGTAAGGGTAGAGGAAGGATGGGAGCCGGGTGGAGGGGAGATATGGAGGAGAAAAAAGAGAGACAAATGTAATAATCTGAATAATAAAGATTTAATAAAAAAAAGAAATAAGTGATATGAGTAAAAAACAAAAACAAAAACAAATCAATGCAACCAAAAGCTAGTTCTTTGAAAAAAAATAATCATGATTGATGAACCATTAGCCAGACTTATCAAGAAACAAAGAGAGAGGACCCAAATAGATAAAATAAAAAACAAAAGCATTGAAGTAACTGATACCACAGAAATACAAAGGATTGTAAGAAAATACTAAGAACAAATATATGCTAACTAGCTGGACAGTGTTGATAAAATGGACAAATTTCTAGAAAAATACAACTTCCCAAACTAAATCAGGAAGAATAAAAAAACCCGAGTTGGCCAATAACACCTGAAGAAATGGAAGCAGTAATCAAAAAACTCCTAGCAAACAAAAGTCTTGGTCCAGATGGCTTCATAGGGGAGTTTTATCAAACATTCAAAGAACTAGCAACTATACTCCCCAAACTATTCCAAAAAAATCCAAAAAGAAGGAACACTTTCAACCTTTTTTTTTTTTTTTTTTTAAATAAGGCCAACATTATCCTAATTCCAAAATCAGATAAAGGTACTACAAAGAAAGAGAATTACAGGCCAATATCCTTGATATTGCTAAAATAAATGCTAAAATCCTCAACAAGTATTAGCAAATCAGATCCAGCAATACATTAAAAAGATCATACACTATGACCAAGTGGAATTTATTCCAGGGATGAAAGTCTGTTACAATATTCACAAATTAATCAACATGATATATCACATAGAAAAATTGAAAGACAAATATTACATGATCATATCAATAGGTGCAGAAAAAGCATTCAACAAAATCCAACACCTATTTTTGATAAAAACTCTTAGCAAAGCGAGAATAGAGGGAACATATCTCAACATAATAAAGGCCATATATGACAAATCTACAGCCAATATCATACTCAATGGGAAAAGAAACAAGACAGGATATCTACTTTCACTACTCTTATTCAGCATAGTACTGGAAGTCCTAGCCACATTAATTAGATGAGGATAAATAAAAGGCATCCACAATGGAATGGAAGAAACTCTCATTATTCATAGGTGACATGATATTGTACATAGAAAACCCTAAAGACTTTACCAAAAAACTACTAGATATAATAAATGAATTTGGTAATGTAGCAGGATATAAAATTAACACCCCAAAAAACTAATGGCTTTTTTATATACCAATAATGAATCCTTAGAAAGATAAACTAAATAAAAAATTCTATTTACCATTGTAATACAAAAATTAAGATACTTATGGATAAACTTAATAAAGTAAGTAAAAGACTTATACTTGGAAAACTATAGGACTTTGAAAAAAAGAGATAGAAAAAAATATAAACAAGTGGAAGAATATACAGTGTTCATAGTTTGGTAGAATCAACATCATTAAAATGTCCATACTACCCAAAGCAGTCTACAGATTCAATGCAATCCCTAAAATACAAACAGCATATTCCACTCCTCTAGAACAATCTTCCAAAAATCTATATGGAACCAAAATAGACTCTGATATTTGCAGGAATCTTGAGAAAGAAAAACAAAATTTGAGAAATCACAATACCAGGTATCAAATTATACTACAAAGCCACCATAATCAAAACAGCCTGTTACTGACACAAGAACATACATATAGATCAATGAAACAGAACAGAGACCCCAGCAATTGTCCCAACCCATTATGCTCAACTAATATTTGACAAAAAAGGCAAGAACATACAATGGAGTCAGAATAGTTTCTTCAATAAATGGTGTTGGGAAAATTGAATGGATACATGCAAAAAAAAATTAAACTTACATAATACACAAAAATAAACTCAAAATGAATAAAAGTGTAAGTTATGAAACCATAAAAATCCTAGAAGAAACTATAGGCAGTAAAATCGAAGACATCTCTAGTAGCAATATGTTTATGGATACATCTCCTAGGGCTGTGGTTGGCAAATTGCGGCTAACCAAGCCACATGCAGCTCTTTGGCCTGTTGAGTGTGGCTGTTCCACAAAAACCTGGGCAAGTCTATTTTGAAGAAGTGGTGTTAGAAGAAGTTTAAGTTTAAAAAATTTGTCTCTCAAAAGAAATTTCAATTTTTGTATTGTTGATATTTGGCTCTGTTGACTAATAAGTTTGCCGACCATTATCCTAGGGCAAAATAAACAAATGGGACTATATCAAAATAAAAAGCTTCTGCACAGCAAAAGAAACCACCAGCAAAATGAAAAGGCAGCCTACTGTTTGTGAGAACATATTTGGCAATGATACATCAGATAAAGGGTTAATATCCAAAATATATAAGTAATTCATACAAATTAACAAGAGGAAGACAAACATCCAATTAAAAAATGAGGAAAGGACCTAAATTGACACTTCTAAGCTGACATATAGATAGTCAAGAGAAATATGAAAAATGCTCAAAATCATTGATCATCAGAGAGATGCAAATAAAAATGACAATGAAGTATCACCTGGCACTTGTCAGAATGGCTACGATCAACAAATCTATAAATGACAAGTGCTTGAGAACATGTGGAGAAAAGGGAACCCTAGTGCACTGCTGGAGTTAATGCAGACTGGTTGCAGTCATTATAAGAAACAGTGTGGAGTTTCTGAAAAAAATTAAATATGAAACTTCCATTTGACCCAGTCAACCCACTTCTAGGAATATATCCTAAGAAATCAGAAACACCAATCAGAAATAATGTATGTATCCTTGTGTTTATAGCAGCACAATTTTAAAAAGGTAAGATCTAGAAACAGCCCAAGTGTCCTTTAGTAGATGAGTGTATAAAAAAGCTGTGGTACATTTACACAGCAGAGTACTATGTGGCCATAAAAAGAAGGATCTCTTTTGTGACAGCATGAATGAACCTGGAGAGCATTATGCTAAGAGAAATAAGCCAGTCGGAGAAAAACAAGTATCACACGATCTCACTCATATATGGAATCCAATGAACAAAATAAACTGATGAACAAAAGAGATCTAGACACATAGAGGCATGGAACAGACTGTGGAATCTTAGAGAGAAGGCATGAGAGGGTGGGTGGGTGGAAAGTTGTCAACCAAAAAACTGTATGCATATACTATATGCATAACCCCTGGACACAGAAAATAGGGTAGTGAATGCATGAGGCAGGGGTGGGGATAGGCTGGAAGAGATGAATGGGAGAAAAAAGGGGACATATATAATACTTTCATCAATAAAGATTAAAAAAACGACTGGCTATGAGATGGTGGTTAATTAAGGAAGGCCATATGACTCAAGGACCAGGAGGTCACTATGCAATAGAAATTCATAGAATCTTCCATGGGGGAGATGGACATTTTGTCCTTATAGGCTTATTTTTAGTTTAATTAAAAAAAATAACGCATGCTTATAAGATTTTTAAGAAGCAAAAGGTGACCTATCTTCTTACTTCCCATGCACTTCCATTCTCAGCAAGTCAGACTATTTAACATTTGCTTTTTATGATTCCAGGAGATTGATTTAAATTTGGGCCTTGGATGAAAATATTTGGTCAGTGGAACAGGATGGAGAGGGAAGATGTGGTGGGACTCTGGAATAGGAAGAGTTAACTATAGTTGGGCATACAGCTCTATTATTGTTCTAATTTTCTAGAGTCTCAGTCCCTTGTTGCTGAAAGAGAGAGAGAGAGAGAGAGAGAGAGAGAGAGAGAGAGAGAGAGAGAGAGAGGTTAATTTATTCCAGATACTTGGCTTTCTTCAAATTCCTCAGATTTTTTTTTGTTTATTTGATCGCAAAGTGAACCCAAGTGTATGAATCATAAGCCTTCAGCTCATGTATGTTCTCTTCAAGACTTTCAAATTTCAGAACTTTTAATGCTGCATTAAAATCCTTGGACAACCCCATAATTTCTTCCTCTTCTCCCTAGCCCTTGAAAGGAAGCTTTGCACTCACCTGCAAGTGTGGGGGATTTCTGCTGTGCAGCAGCTGTGTCTCCACCCTGTTCTGTGGCCAGCAGCCTCCTTTTTGTTAACCCCCTGGACTTGTTTATGTGCTTTTCCTCTGGACAACCTGTACTGAATCCATGTTGTAAATTGCTATTAATTTCTTGGCTAAAAGCAGACCATAATATCCATGAAGGCTCTCTACTCCCTGTGGTAAGTTCAATGCCTCAGGTCTCAAATATTTACAGAATGAGTGTATGAATAATGACCAACGGCCCATAAGAGATTCTTTATTGTAGGAGTGGCCACAGAGTGAGCATCTCAGCCTTTGTCTTGTGTGATAAAGTGATCACTCACCAACAGCAAAGCACTGCTTCCCACACAGGAGTCTGAGTTATACCTACTTGGTGAACATCCCAATTTACTCATCCTAGAACTTCCTGGATCAAACTCCTCTGTGCATGACACACATCCTTCCTGACCCTCTTCCTGCCACCACTTCCTCAGTCAGTGGTGACCAAGTGTTAACATATGTCACAGAATAAGCACTAGCATGTCTCTTGGATGATGTCACTCACAGCCTGCGGTTACCTTCCCCACCTTGGACTCTTGGAGGAAGCCAGCCGCTCCACAGAGTGTAAAGCCACTGGCCATGGTCTCAGCTTCATTGTCCACCCAGACCCCTTGCCACCTGGCCTCTTGACCTAGTTTCTTGTTTCTCTTTTCCTTAATGTTTCAGTCTGGGATGTCCTCAGCCTCAGATCCTCTGTGTCAATCAGAAAACACTAGGTGCTGCTACAGTAATAATCACTTTTAATGAAACTGATTACCATGGTTCGAGGCCTCCTGAGCCAAATCCAGCAGAGATAGGGTTGCATGCTATCAAACCTTCATGGATATTATGGTCTGCTTTTAGGATTTATTCCAGTCCTGCAGGCAGCATGGGGAGCAGAGGTCACCCTGGAAATTCTGCTCTGACTTATTTGCCAGCTGCTGGTTATACACACAAAGGAAACCACTACATGCAGCACCAGTGTCAAGGGGAGGGAGGGTCCCCAGTCGGTCTTCAGAGTCCAATAACAAGGCCATGGTAGGGACCAAAGTGAAGGCTGCTGCTTTGGCTGCCTGATCAGCCTTTTGGTTACTTCTTGTCACTGGGTCATCTGCATTCTGGTGCCCTTGGCAGTGGATAATGGCTAGCTTAGTGGGGAGCCACAAGGCCACAAGCAGGTCAGGAATTTCCTGTTTATTCTTTATTGTCCATCCCTTTGCTGTCAATAGACCACTCTCCTGATAGATTGCCCCGTGAACATGAGCTATATAGCAAATGCATAACGGCTATCTGTGTAGATGTTAAGCTGTTTCCAAGACCCCAGTGTCAGTCAGTGCCTTGGTGAGTGCAATGAGTTCTGTTCTCTGAGCTGATGTCCCAGGGGGCAGAGCCTCCACCCAAAAAGTGTCCGTGTCGGTGACCACTGCTACACTCGCATACCTGCACCCGTCTCACATGAAGCTGCTTCCATCTATGAACCAGGTGTCCTCTGCATCAGGGAGGGGCCGGTCAGTCAAGTCTTTCCGGAGTCCATGCACCCACTCTGGGATTCCCGCAGTCATGTAGCGGGGCATCTAGGTCAGGGTCAGGCAGCAGGGTAGCGGGGTTGAGGGCCACACTTGGATGGAACCGTACTCCTCTCTTGGCATATTTGAGCTTTCTTTGCGGAGGCCCGACACCCTAATGTCCCCAGGGTGGCCAACAGGTCTCTCATCCCCTGCTCGCAGTCTTCGGCGGTATCCGCAGCAATCAAGATGTCATCTATGTACTGAAGGAGGGTGAGAGTGGGGTGCTGTCTCCTGTACTCACCGAGGTCTTCGTGCAGTTCCTTGTGGAAGATGGTAGATGAATTCTTGAACCCTTGGGGCAGTCGCGTCCAGGTTAGTTGTCTACTGTATCCCTCTTCCGGGTTGTGCCATTCAAAGGCAAACAGGGGTTGGCTTTGAGATGCTAGCGGCAGGCTGAAGAAGGCATCCTTCAAGTCTAGTATAGTATACCAGACTCTAGAGCAGTGGTTCTCAACCTTCCTAAGGCCGCAGCCCTTGCATACAGTTCCTTATGTGGTGGTGACCCCCAACCATGAAATTTTGCTACTGTTATGCATCGTGATGTAAATATCTGCATTTTCCGATGGTCTTAGGCGACCCCTGTGAAAGGGTCATTCGATCTCCAAAGGGGTCGCGACCCACATGTTGAGAACTGCTGCTCTAGAGGGTGTCAAGGAACTTAGGAGAGTGTATGGGTTAGGAACAGTTGGATGTATATCCCTGACTCTCTTATTTACTTCCCAGAGGTCCTGCACCAGTTGATAGTCATTGATGCGAGGCTTTCTGACCAGGAGAGGGGCTGTTCCAGGCAGATTGACAGGGGACTAGTACCCCTAGACTTCGCAGTCTCCTGATGTGAGGCTGGATTCCCTTCCGGGCCTCCTGGGACATAGGATACTGCTTGACTCTTACTGGGCCTTCTCCAGGCTTTAGCTCCACCAGGATTGGGGCCCTGTGAGCAGCCAGTCCAACTCCCCCCATCTCTGCCCAAGCTGTGGGCAATTCTTGTAGCCACCTGTCCACAGTGCTTTCTACTGGGGGCACCCCCTGGTGGAGAAGATACTCATCTGCCAATCTCAGAGTCAGAACCTGGATGGGATGGCCTTTACCATCAGTGACCTGGGCTCCAAACTTGTTTAGCATGTCCTGTCCCAGTAGGAGGTAGGGGCATTCCGGTATTACCATAAATGAATGGGACACCTGGCCCGTTCCTAGATCTACTGTTCTTCGGGTAGTCCATAAATACTGGCCCATGCCAGTCACCCCTTGCACCCAGGATTTCTTGTTGGCTAGCTCCCTCTGCGGTGTGCAGAGGACTGAATGTTGCGCTCCGGTGTCAACAAGGAAGTCAACAGGGGTCCCTTCCACTCTAAGAGTTAGCCTGGGATAGGGGAGGGGGTCCGAACCCCGACACCCCTAATAGCTCAGTTCTTCCAGCTCTAAGACTCACTCGGTCAGTCTTGCCTCCCTTCCCACCAGCCTTCTTTGGATATTCTCGGGCCCAATGCCCTATCTCCTTGCAATAAGCACACTGGTTCCACTGCAGCTTCTTTTTCCCACCCCTGACAACCCCCTTACCTTCTTCTTGGTCATCTGCAAGCTGGCGAAGGTGGCGGGTCCGCTCCTCAGGGGATTCTGTGGTAGTGGCTAGCAGAATCTTGGTCAGGTTTCGGGTCTCCTTGTCACTGGCAGCCGCCATGGCTTGGGCTTGCCTATCTTCAGGGGACTCCCCGTTATGGTACACTTTCTCAGCCACTTCCAGCAAGTCCCAAAGACTCTTCTCTCCTAATCTATCTATTTTCTGCAGTTTCTTTCTGATGTCTGCAGCTGACTGGTTTATAAAACTCATGATTACAGCTGCCTTATTCTCAGGGGCTTCTGGGTCCATGGGGATGTAAGTGTGGTATGCCTCCATGATCTGTTTTAAGAAAGCAGCTAGAGACTCATCTCTTTCCTGCTGTATGTTCCCTACCTTGGTCTAATTGGTAGGCTTTCTAGCAGCCATGTGGAGACCCCCCATTAGAGTCTGGCGGTAGACCCGGAGCTTCTCCTTACCTTCTGCCATGTTGAAGTCCCATTCAGGTCTAGTCAGGGGAAAGGAGGTGTCTGTCTGAGCCTGGTTGATGCTAGGGTTCCCGTCCATGCCTGGACTAGCTTCCAGGCCTCATTGAGGATCCTCTCCCTCTCCTTGGTGGTGAATAGGACCTGTAAAAGCTGCTGATAGGTAGGCTGATGGGTGAAAAGAACAGAATCTAACAAATCGATAAGCCCTCCAGCTTCTCAGAGAACTTAGGATTCTGAGCTTTCCAATTATAGAAATCACTAGTGTTGAAAGGCCAGTAGTGATGGGGCTGATTCCCCTCTCCCTTGTACTCTGACCAACCACCAGTGATGGTAGGGTATGGGCTTGACACTTCACCGTCAGCCGTTTTCAGAGCTCGCAAGCAGGATACCAGGCTTTTCCGTGTCACTCTTATTAGCTTCAAGTGTTCAGGGTTCAGATAGGGATCTTTAAAACATGATATTGCAGTCCCTCTATAAGTACTTTGGCATAACTACCTTGTTTAGGGAGGCAAAATGCAAATTATTTACTCTTCCTGGCTTACTGGCCTGTATTATTTGATTTGCTTACAACATTTCTCTTCTCTTTCTTATTACATACACAATCTATTACATTTTCACTTCCAAATTAGCCTTTAAACCTTCTTTCTCTGTCCTTTAAAAATGCATAACCATGCCTCAGACCTTCTACTCAATATTCCTTATTCTTTGAAACCTTAATCCTTTATGATTTCTAACAAGTAAACAGCCAGAATTTCTGAACTTAAAGTTCCTTTGCTGAATATTCCACCACTGCCCAAGAAATATCCAGTAATCCCACTCTGCCCGATTGGACAATGAGATTTTCTTTATGTGTATGGGAAAGGTTAAAAAGAAGAAAACGGGGCAGAAGAAGATCCACTGTGTTTTGTAGTAGCATAGTTCAGATAAGCAAGAAACCAACAGCAGCAACAGGTACTGAACTTTTTCAGTACATTTGCAAACAAGGAGCTTTCATTAGCTCTATCCACTGCTGCTGCTCCCAGGGTCACTGTAAGCAACTCTGGCATCCAGCCCCCCTTCTTTCACTTGGCTCTCGGGGGCTGAGTCTACCTAGCTACCAGTTTTAATCACCAGGGCAGCTAGATTAATTATGCTTGCAGAAAACTTGCAGTTTTGAATCTAGTGAAGTTCTGATAAGACACCTGGACCAGACCCCTCTGCAGCTAGTAAAAATCAACAAAAACCTATCTCTCCCTGCTTCATGATTAACTGCCAACATTCTCCCTCTTGTCCTTTCTGCATTAACCATTTACTCAGTCTTGAAACAAGGCAAATGGTCTGAGATCTAGTATATTTAGGCTTTTTACACTTAAGGATATTTCTTTTTTTCTGTAACCGTTGTTTTCCCTCATAGATTTTTCCTGTTTATTTTAAGCCTCTAAACCTTTCTTCTTTACCACTTTTGATTTCTCTGACCATTCCCATTCTCTAGTCTAGTTGCTTGTCTCCCTTTCCTATTGTGAGAGGAAGACAATTCCTACAAAGGGGAGAAATAGAAACAGTGGGAGTTTCAGAGAAAACTATAGACTACCGCTGTAGTAGTGCTCCCTTTCAAAACCTGAGGTCCAACCTATGGAGAAAAATGACTCTTAGTCAGCCTGGAAGATAAGGGTGTGTAGGGAGATTTCTGGTGAACTGAAAGCCTGGATGGCCACCTGAAAGAAAAGATCTTTAATTCAATTACAGATGCTAAAATAAAATAACACATTAATAATAACTCCAGCTTAGTTCAGCCTTAGATGGTTCATGCTGGACTATGATGTCACAGGCAGGGACAGGGCCTGTAAATCTCTCTGCCCTGAAGAGCTGTAAGCCCTGTCCCTGGAAGTCTCCAATCACCAAAAGAGATAAGAAAGCCATGAATGAAAATTCTTTGTTCTTTGAAATGTCACAAATTTATGCCTAGGACTTTAAAATTTAATATAGCAAATTCACTAATCAGAACAAATTGAAACTATTACTTATACAAAATTAGAGAGGAATTTTTATTAGCTAAATGGGCTGACTCCCTCTCTGACAGAGAGCAAAAACTCATTAAAAGAATTCCAGCAGCTGCTAAAGACTTTTGCACTCTGTCACAGCAGATCCATTGCAAATCAAGTGAAATAGAAAGAGATAATTCTCAACCAATGTCCACAGAATAAAACAGAAAAACACAGACACAGACAAACAAAGGGTCCCAAGAAAGTCTTCCAACTCCAAGGAAACAAAACAAAAAACTGGACGATGGCCATGACGAGGACAATTAGACAGACAGACAAACAAAAGACAGCTCCGCGGGGATTTCCAAACCAAATTCAACCTTAAGGGTTGAAACCAAGGTCAGAAAACAGCGTCATGTTTCTGACTTTAGCGGTGCAGTTTATGCAGTGTCCCACCTGTCACCACTACCCAAACCTTGAGGCGCCAAACGAAACCAAATGGGATCCCATAATGACAGTCCTGGGACACGGAAAGCTCTTTGGCCAAATGAATTTTGAATGGCGGGGAAGTTGGAGGCTCTCCCTGCTTGGGTCCAAGGAGGTCTACCCCTAGGGAGGGGGACCTCACGGTTATCTCGCTGGGGCCTCCAAATGTTGTAACCCAACAAGACAACCTCACTCGGACACAGAGTTTTAGAGATGGAAATTTGAGCTTTATTCCTGCGCAGGGACTGCAGCCAACCTATGCAGAGGAGAACTGCAATCCCGAGGTCTTGAAAAACGGCTGGTTTTATAGCCCCATCACAGGGATGAGCAAGCAAGCTTGTCTACAGAAGCGAATATTTGCAGTTAGCACAACTGCCTGGAGGAGTTATCCTAAGAGCAGTGTAAAATTTCAAAAGAAATGTTTACTGGCTCTGGGGAATGTTCTGTTATCTTACCCCGTTCTGGGCAAGTTTGGCCCCGGGTCGGGGAGTTAAAGGTTATGCACACAGGGGCTGTTTGGCCATGTCACAACAGTACCCTGTAGCCAATCTCCTTCTACCTCATTCTGATAATTCTTCTTCCTTCCTTTGTGTTACTTTAGGTCAAAAGGAACAGACAGATATTTGCCACTGAAGGGCCCAAGTCCTGAAAGGCTTTTTATTTTTTACTTACCTTATTTTTATGGCTTACACTATTACAGATGCCCCCTCTCTGCCCCCCACTTCTGTAACCCCCTATACACATTTTGCCTACCTCCTCTCCAACTTCCCTTCCTTCCCTCTGGCCATCACCACACTGTTGTCTGTGTCTATGGGCTATGCTTAAAGAGAATAGGCAGGCAAGAGAAACTGAGGCTTTTCCAGATTTAAGAAAGCCTTTGAATAGAAGTGAGTCAGTCTGGCCCATCCCTGGGGCTGCTCTACAGAGAGCATGACATTGGATGTCTGTGTCAGCATCATTCAGTGATGTCAGCAGACATGAAATCTGATAGAACCTCTTTTCAATTCATCTAGGATCTTATTTTTGATCTCATCTGTCAGAATCTGACATCACTATTTATGTTACTAAAACAGCTCTTCCATATCACCCCTGGGAAACTGAATGGCTTCAATTTACTAAAGACAGAGAACAAGCTTAATTTCTAAGAGGAGGGAGGTAGCCATTTTTATTTAGGAAAACGTTAAGTAGTATATGTTTCTCTATATACAATAGCACATTCAAAGCACTAGAAGCCAACAAGGAAGCATTTAGCTCATTGCAAAGAATGATGTCACTAAATTTAGAATAATTAATTTATTATTTATTTAATTAAATAATTAATTTAAGTTATACAGATAAAAATAATTAATGGGCATAATTGGATGCAAAGTGCCTTCTGGCTGGAGAAGGAATGTGGGAAATAGAAATCAGTTTGAAGGCTAGGAACCCTGGCCCCAAGAGAACAGGCACTGGAATCACCCTTTCTTTCATTTCCAAGGTGAAACAATAATATTTAAATAAATGCCTGTGTCTGGAAGGTGTTGTGTTACCTACAATGAGCAGTGTTCAGGTCATTGATGACAAGAATGAACACTGCTCAATGAGCACCTGTTCTGTCAGCACTTGACTGACATTTTAAGATCATTTCACCTTCCCAAGCAGCTGCAAAGAGAAGCTAGTCTCATCCTCATTTCAGGCCAGAGAATGAAGTTCACAATGTTGAGAAGTTTGCTCATAACCACACAATGGACACTGACTCACTTATACTCAATGGCTTTCTTAATGGCCAACCTGGGCACTAAAATCTGAACCCTGGTTTAATCAACTCCAAAATTCATGCTCTGTTAAGCCACATGGTCACTAGTGGGTCCAATGTGAGTCATCAAATCAATTATATGTAACCTGGAATTAATGAGCACTTTTCTTAACTATTGTATTTTTCTTAATTATTTTATTTATTACATAAGCACTATTGTAACAATGATATGTAGCATTTTTAAAAGAAAAAAAATAATAATCAACAAAACCATGTTTATTGGAAGCTGAAGGATAATGATTGTTACCTACCTATTATGTTACAGCCCATGCTTTCTTTCTGTTTGTTGTGCTCATAATTTAATTTTTTTCATTTGCTTGGCTTAGATATTTCTTGCATAGGTATTTTGCTATCTGACCCTGGGTTTATTTTAAGAATAACAATCATAATTTGCTACATTAACCAGTTTAAAAAAGAAACATCATATTATTATATCAATAAATATAGAAAAAGCATTAGATAAATTGCATTAGTTCATTATAAAAATTTTTTTAGCAAGAAGAAACTTGTATAATCTGATGTGTTATCTGTTTCAAACCAAAAGTTTCTTCTTTGAGATGGGAACAAAATAAGGGTTATTGCTAGTACCTCTTTTATTCATAATAAGAGGCCCAGTACATGAGATTTGTACACTCAGAGGGTCCCTCAGCCCAGCCTATGCCCTGTTATAGTCTGTAAGCCCTTGTGGAATATCTGACAGCGAGATGGGAGAGGTTCCCGCCACCTCCACTGTGCTCACCAGCCATGAGCCTGGCTTCTGGCTGAGCAGTGCTCCCCTTGTGGGAGTGCACTGAAAACCAGGCAGCATCTCCTGCATTGAGTATTTACCTCCTGGTAGTCATTGTGCATCATAGCGACAAGTCATTCCATTGTTTGGTCAATTTGCATATTAGCCTTTTATTATATAGGATTGGACTGAGGTAACAGTGATATCAGGCAAGAAATAAATTTATAAAGGCAGTAAATGAAGAAACAAAAAGCTATCATTATCCTTAATTGATATACTATAATTTTATCATAGAAAATACAAAATCATCTAAAGAAGAAGTCTTAGAATTAAGAACCAAGGTTAGCAGCATTACTGGGTAAGACTAAAGAAAAGCAAAGATGGAATTATCATAGAAGTCAGCATAGTGATTGTGATTGAGAAGGGACAAAAATTGCAATATCCATTTCTTAACTCAGAATGTTTATTAATTAGTATAAGTTAATATAGAGTCAGCAAATTATGGCCTGTGGGTGAAATCCTGTTTGCCACTGTTTTAGTAAATAAAGTTTTATTGGCATACAGCTAAGCTTATTTATTGCCTAGGGCTGCACTATAATGGCAGAGTTGAGTGGCTGTGACAGAGACCATATGACTACTGTTATGTTTGCACCAACAGGAGCCAGACCCAGAGACTAGTGAAAGTTTAAAAAATTTTATTGCATTTTCTCAACGTTGGCTGAGACCAGTGTGGCAGTAGATAGCAGGCTATCTGGTGGGCACACAGCTCTATTAGGCAGAGGGGAGTGTCTGAGTGGGTTGGGGAGCATATCTTAAATTCTGCAGGTGCAGGCTGTATGCTTCAAGCTATGAAAAAAACTTATAACAATATATTTCAGAAAACATATCCAGACAGGAGAGGCCAAGGTTAGTACAAGCAACAATCAAAAAGCCTAAAATACACTATTTGACCCCTTACAAAAACATTTGCCAACTCCTGTTTTTGTTAAAGCTGTATTTTATATTTAATGTACTTATGTAGTACATTAATTTCACAGTAAAAAAGAGGTTAAAAATAATGTGGTATAATAAGTACAATGGGAGCAGCATATCCAGGTGGACAGTTTAGGATTATAAGAGAAGTGTTAGCAGGATAAGGAAATATTTGGAAAATCAAAGCCTGAATATGTCTTAATGGGTAAGGATCAGTCTTACAAAAATAATAGACTTCTACTTTTAAGAATATGGTGGTCGAGGAGGAGAAAATGGCGGCGGAGTAAACAGACGCGTCTGGAGCTTTGTCGCTGGGCAGAAGGAGAGAGAGTGGCTGAGAGTCACACTGGGAGTGATTGGAGGCAAGTTAAGAGCCAGTTATCCTCCAGGAGAAAGCGGGGAACTGCTGGACGGGGCTCTCCCAGCCGGGCAGCCCCACTGCAAAGGGGTTTTTGCCCGAGCCCCCAGCAGGAGCGTGGAGACTGTGCCATCTTTCAGAGGGAGGTGGATGTCTGCAGCCATCTGAAGCTGGCAGCTGCGCACCCATCAAACAGCTGGGGACCCGGGGACCTAGAGCTCCGCTCTCCAATCAGCACAGACACGCAGCAGACTCAGAGATCCACAGACACGCAGCGGACTCAGAGATCCACGGAGCACACGGTGAGATCAGACTGCGCCTGGGATAAGAGGGAGGTCTGGAAGCTGCGGCGGACGGAGGCACCCCGAGCAGCCGGGGACACAGAGCACGGCTTTCCAGGCAGCGCGGACGTGCGGGCGGCGGATTCGGAGATCCGCGCTGCGCGAGGAAGGGTCAGATTTCGCCCGGGTCGGGGTGAGGTCTCCTACCCTCACACAACAGAGACGCGTACGCCATGGGAGCCTGGCTGAGGGAAAGCTGCCACTGGAGAGGCTCCCAGAGCTGGGCAGGGCGTGATCCCTAAGTGTGGAGGCAAGCCCTCTGAGCTGTTGACGGAGGAGTGACGGAGGAGAGCTCTGGAAAACGACTCCTTTTTTTTTTTTTTCTTTTTTTTCCCTCTTTCTTTCTGGGGTGGAGGGACAGCCTGGGAGTTATTGCAGTGTCCCGGCTACAAAACCCCCACGGACTGGCTTGGAGAACCAGAGAGTAGCAGGATCTGAGCACAGCCTGGAGAGGTTCCCTGCTTTGTCTCAGAGATCAATTCTGAAACACTGCCACCCAGTGGAGGACACACAGAATAATAGTGGAAGTAAAGGAGCATCCTAATTTTTT
>PVJN01019607.1:0-33438 GCA_004026805.1 Lasiurus borealis
CCAGCTTAAAGTGAATCCTATCAAATAAAAGAGTAATATGCAAATTGACTGCACCTCTGCTACACCCACAAGCCATGCCCACAAGCCAATCAGAAGTGAGTATGCAAATTAACCCAACCAAGATGGCTATGGTCACAGAGAGAGCAGGAGGGAAGCTTGGGTTGTCCCCAGTCATGGAGGAAGCCAAGTTTTCCACATACCCTGGCCCACCCAGGCCTCCTTAAGGCAACAAAGTTTCAATGGCTGTGCTAGCAGAAGGCTTGGCTCCACTCCAGGTTACAAAGTTTCAATTGTAGAAGATAAATAAATCACAGATACCAGGGCCTCTGCTTAGGTTGCTAGGGGGGTGCGGCTGGCCTACAAACCACCACAGATCCCTCGCCCAGGCCACCCATGCTCAGGGAACCCCCACCATGTTCTGGGAAATCCTTCAGGGCAAACCAGCTGGCTCCCAATCATGCACCAGGCCTCTATCCTATCTAATAAAAGAGTAATATGCAGATTGACCATCACTCCAACACACAAGATGACTGTCTCCATGTGGTCAAAAGATCCTGCTCCCATGTGGACATAAGATGGCCACCACAAGATGACCAGCAGGGCAGGGCAATTAGGGGGGACCAGGTCGACAGAGGAGGGATGTTGGGGGTGACCAGGCCTGAAGGGCAGGGCATTTAGGGGTGACCAGGCCTATGGGGGAGGGCAGTTAGGAGCAAACATGCTGGCAGTGGAGCAGTTAGGCATCAATCAGGCTGGCAGGGGAGTGATTAGGAGGTGATCAGGCTGGCAGGCAGAAGTGGTTAGGGGCAATCAGGAAGGCAGGCAGGCGAGCAGTTGGGAGCCAGTAGTCCTGGCTTGTGAAAGGGATGTCTGACTGTCCGACTGTCCAGGTAGGATTGAGGCTAAACAGGCAGTCAGACATTCCTCAAGGGATCCCAGATTGGAGAGAGTGCAGGCTGGGCTATAGGACACTATACCCGCCCCCCCACTCCCATGCGTGAATTTTGTGCACTGGGCCTCTAGTATCCATATAAAGCTGTAACAAATTTCTGCTCCACTCCAGGTCAAATGCATTGTCCTGTCTTCTTGTTTCTACAACATTTTGCCCACACTTTTTATATAATATTTATCACCCTATATAAAAATTAAAATACATATCTTTACATAGTCATGAATTTGTGCCTTCCTTGCTAGATTGTGAACCCTGGAAAACAGTGGATATGTTTTATTGGTCTTTATTTCTGTAACTAAACCAACATTAATTCCTGTCTGTAGTAATAAATTCCAGTCAGCAAATAAATAAAGGACAATTACTTAAGATCCAGCTTGATGGATTTCATTTTAAAGAGAGACACCTTTTTGTCTTAAACAGTTTTTAATGTCATCCTATAATGGCAACAGATGCAAAATAATACTTCCTTGGAAAAGTTATGCATTTTAATAAGTAAAAAAAATTCAGTAACAAAGAAGGACCCCCTTTTTAAATGCAGAATAGTTCAAACATAATAGCTTGCTTTGGGTGTTGGTTTTGTTGCTTTTTTATTGAAAAAAAAAATCAGAATTTTGGGCAATCACTCATTAAGTTCCAGATTTCTGGCCTTGAAAGTTAAGCACCCCTTCAGCAGCTCTAAAGAGGCAGATTAAACCAGTTGTGCTATCAACTTGAAGCGTTTGGAAGCTGGCCAGACTGCCTAAGAATTTTTTTTTCCCTTTTTTATTATCATCCTTTCTGCCAGGCTTGCTCAGTGAGTTTATTTGCAGAATCAAATGAAAATCAATCCCTTTTATGCAAACCTTCCTGAAGCAGCAGGGCTATGTTTGGTCACAAGAGCGGAGGTTCGTGCGGTGGAAGCCCTGGTGGTGATTTCTCCCCACCCAGGACTGGCCAAGGCCCTCTCCACCACGTAGCAATGAAAAGGAGGATCAAACAGCTCTCTCAAAGCCAAGCTTGCCTTTTCTAAATATAGTGCCCTTCAGTAAACACCATTGTGAATTTGCAGTTTGCTGGCTGTGGAATAGAGTGCCACCTCCACCAAGATTTTATGCATGCAAGTACACATGTCGGTCTTATTGGGCCCCTTTTTATCAACTAAATTGCTAAGCAAAGTCCCTTTTAACATTTGACATTCAGTAAGTTTCTGCTCTGCACTTTAGATAAATTAATTTCAGGAAAGGGTCTCTGAATCAGATAAGGTTGAATGGATAGAGTTTAACCAAAGACAAGATTGAGGTCTCTGAAATTTTTGAAAATACCACCAGGCCACTGAGGTGCACTGCCGTATGTCTGAAGTGTGATCCTCCCATCAGTTAAATAAGGACTAGGTCAATCAAATTAGGCCAATGCATTACCTTAGACAAAGTCTCCTGAGAAGCGTCTGCTGCTATAATTATAAAACTGTATTCTGATTTATTATCTGAAAGGCCCTGAAGGTGAAGGTGCTAACCATATTTTTGATTTATGTTCACCTTTGATCTTGATGGAAGCTAAACATCTCTGTTGTGCAGCCAACCTCTGATCTTTGGGCTTCTGTTCCCCTTCTCCTAAAAAAAGATCAGGAGAGAGAGCACACACAGTGTGCAAAGCTCAACAACCACTAAGGACAGGAACCAAGAACATGCTCTCCAGTGGGAGCCCTGGAGACACCACCAAAGGATGTGAAGTTTTGAGCTGTCTTTGGCCTATAAGCCCACATCCAGTGGGAGAGACATGGAACTGAGTAACTACACATGAGCAGAGCCCTCTCTCTGGGGCACTTCTGGGAGGTTAGACTTTCTGAGATCAGCTTCTCATCATTGAGCTCAACTGCCTCAGTTTTTACATAGGAGAAATCTGGGAGCCCTGATGATTATGACTCTTTCCACCTATAATTTTCAATACTTGTGACTTTTTAAGGGGGTGGGGGGAGGAAGTTTTTCATTTATCTGTAGACCAATTTCTACTTCATTAGTTTATCAAGTCAACTCAACAAATTAGATTTCCAAATCAGACAGAGTAAAGAAGTAAGACATTATATAATACTTAAACATGAGAGAAGAACATTCTAATAGGACAAAAAGAGGAAACATTTTTTTTGCATTCTGCTTTTTTATTTTTGTAGCCACTAGCCCATCTTTGTTTTTTTTTTTTTATGTCCTTTAGATACTCCATTTTCAAAAACGGGTATAAACTAGAGATTTATACATTTATAAGATGAGAGCCCCATTCTAGAAAAATCCAAAATAATATTTAAAAAATGAGTTACAAAATATACATTTAACATGTTTTGTTTGTTTTTTTGTAAGAGGATTCCCAAATAGGTTCCTTTACATTGGAATTATGCAGACCAAAGCTTTTACAAGCAGCTGTTGAGTGGTGGAAAGAATCAAAGATCTTAACGTTCCAGCTAAACTATTTACTAGCTGTATAGTCTTGAGCACTTAAGTCAGTTAACCTTTTTGAACTTCTGTTTTCTCTTCTGTAAAATCAAGATAATAACACCTACTTCACAAATTTGTTAGGATCAAATGAGATCATATTCATAGAAAAGCTTGGTTAACATAACCCATGAATTTGTTATTTTAGTGAACATTCATGCAGCATCTACCATGTGCTAGGCATTGTTAAATACTGATATTATGATCTGCACAGCATGTGCTACTTTCCCTTGCAATTTTCATCTCATAGAGACTTCCAATTTGTATTGAAACATTAGTGCATTGTGAAGAACAATTACATATATTCATTTACTTCATCTATAATAATATAAGTGTAATATGCTAATTAGACCAGTCAAATGACCTTCTGGATGTCATTCCAGACATCCTTTTGGACAAAGCTGCTGTTGCAGGGGCTGAGACAGAGGTAGTTAGGGACGATCAGGCAGGCAGGCAGGCAAGTGAGTGATTAGGAGCCAGCTGACCTGGATTGCGAGAAGGATGTCTGACTGCAGGTTTCACAAGTTGAAACTAGATTGCAAGAGGGTACAGGCAGGGCTGAGGGACTCCCCCACCTCCCATGCATGAATTTTGTGCACTGGGCCTCTAATATATTTTATATGCATCATGAATTTTGAACAAAGGCTCTACTTCTGGAAGACTTGACATTCTTATTGTGAAGCAAAGGAACATGGATGAACCACAGCCTTTCCTAAACATAGAATAGAAAAAATATGCCTCTTGGTATGTGGATGCAGATACTACTGAAAGGCTTAGCACTGTGGATACCATTCTAAGTTCTGTAGTCTATACCCTGAGCCCTTGAATTGGAAATCATGTTCGGGTGTCCTTGGTGGGGCTGATTACCCTGTTCCAGAGGTGCACCCTATTGGTGGAAATTCTGCCAGAGTCTGTTCTGATGCCAAGTGCTTTGCATGACCTCCTTGTATCCATCCCCAACTGCCAGAGAGCCTCCTGCCACCTGCACTCTTTCCCTCTCTCAGCACCCGTGTGAAGTAAGCACTGTGTCAGTCTACCATTAATAATCTTGTCTTACCATGCCCCTTCTATTAAGTGGGATTCAATACCCCACATAATATTTCTTAAGAAGCTGTGTAAATTAACTCTGCAAACGTTTGCTTATAGAACCACAAGGATGCTAGCTTTACACAATTTGAAGGGATTCCAGATACATTGCAGTCTATGTCAGTAGCATCTTCTGGAATTGTGCAGTGTCCAGCCCTGACAGGAAAACAAGAAGCTCTGGAATATTTCCTAAAATTCAATCTGAGGCTTGATCACATGTGCAATCTGCACTCTCTTTTATGACCTCCAAATTGTTTTTGCCACTTTAGTCAGCTTTCTATTCAGCATTGAAAAGTGTTCTAAGTACAGGCATACTTAATGCCTTGGAATCTATGTCCTCCACTCTATCAAGTTGTCATTGCCTTCGTTCAGGTCTCTCTCATCTTTCCCCCGAGTCACTTTAACCACCTCCTTTCCTGTCTTTCTGCTTACAATCCCACCTCTCACCACCTGCCCCTTTCTAGAGTTGATAGGGTGATCCTTTTAAATCACAAATATGGTTATGTAATTATCCTCCTTGCAATCCTTTAATAACTTTTCATTGCCTTCAGGATAAAATCCAGGCTCAATTAGCATGGGTATAAGGCCCTTCATGAATCTGGTCCCTGATCACATCTACTTCTTCTGACACACTAGTTCAAGGCAAGTCAAGGCCTTAGCATTTGAGATTTGTTCTGCCTATAATGCCTTCCACTCCTCTTTCACTTCTCCTGACCAAGCCCAGTTCAGATGTTACCTACCCTGGGAGAAATATGAAGGCTATACTTAGCAATGAAAATTGCTAAACAATAACAATCTTTGGTTCACAAAGTGTTGGAAAATAACAGTCTTGCAAAAAGGTCAGAAAGAAAATCATGCCTGGCCCATCATATACTGATTCACAGGGGTTAGATGCTGGCATCTACAAGTTCAGGGCTCTATAGGGAGTAAGGGCCATGCTGAACCTGTTCCAATATGTTCCTTCCTGCCCTCTGGGCTTCAACACAGAGATAACCAGGTGGCAGAAAGACCCTGTGAAGGGCATCCTCAAGTTGCCTGGGAAATAAAAGACAGAAAATGTAGCAAAAAAAGTTTAAGTGTAGGAACCAGAAAAGACTAAGTTCTAGTTATAATATGTTTAGATCTCAGTTTATCATTTAATTAAGCAAGGACTGGACTGTGTCAAAGATCTCCATATTGTGTTTCACACAGCCCTAGGCATTCCAGGTGTTCTTCAGGGGCTGCCTCAGGGCAATGGGAGAGCTATAGAAGGAATCAACAGCAGATGTTCTATGAACTAACCTATACATCACCTTCTCCCAAAATTAAGTAAGACATGTTGAGTGCGGCCCTCAGTGGCTAAATGGGCATTGCTTATGGTTGTTTTTCAGTTGCCTACTTCCCCTGTCCCCTATCTCCCCAGTCCCCTACCTCCCCAGTCACCTACCTCCTTTGGCTCTCTCTAGCTGGCTTGCTCACTATCCAAGGATCCATTGGATAGTTGTCCCCAAACCAGTCGATTCCAGTTGTACTTTTTATTTTTATTACATTATTTTAACTACATACTATATAAGACCATGAAATATCATGAAATGAGAGTCCTTTTTTTTTTTCTATGAATACTTTAAAGAAAGCTTTGGAAAGACTTAATAAAAACAAGTTACTGAAAATATTGCTATAGAACTAGGTATGGGTGAGTTAACTCTTTGGGAAAAGATTGTAAAAATCTAGATGGAATCTATGCTCTGATTGTTTCATGAATATCTTGGAGTTCTAATTCCACTTTAAAGGAATCCAACCTGGAAATTGTAAGTGGTATGTCAGAAAGTGCAGTTCCCCGCCAAAGAAGCAACAACACAACTCCAAACAGTGTGTCCACATTAGCCATTGGAAAAATAGACATCTGTGTTTTAAGATAAAACAACATATTTAAATGTGTTATTTTTATGATTCCTCTAATTCACTTTTTCAATTAGTTGCTAGTTGAACCATCAATGTGTGTATGTGTGTGTGTATATATATAAATAGATAGGCCAAAAATATTCTTTCTGAAAAACAAATAAACTTGAAGTAACAGCCCAGGATCTGAGGTTCTGTTGGCAATTTTCTTCCTAACAGAGAAGGCACTTCTATTGAAGTGGACCTGACTGGGTTGCTTTGTGCAGCTGTCAGGCTCAGTGGTCACTACAACACAGACAACACAGTCATTTCCAACTACAACAGGTGTCCTTGATTTTCAATCTTTCTTAAATTTCAGCAGAGACTGCAGTCTGATCATAGGAAAAAGCTGGACAAGAAGAAGACAGTCAGGGATGAATGGTGTGGCCCGGAGGCTCTCTGTCTAAGTGCTCAGTATATGTGTAGTGCCAAAGAGCACTGCTTGGCAAACCCAACATTACAAAGATTTACTGATTCTGCTTTTGACAGTGATCAGCCACTGATTGAATTAATCTCCTTTTTGTTGGGTAGCAACAGGACACAGACCACCTTTGCCTAATGATAGTTGCAACTGTTTGCAGAAAAATCAGCATTGCCAGGGGTCAACAGAAATGTGTCAACCAGGTGGGCATTGACCTAAAAAGAGTAATATATTAGTGTGTGTAAGATGTGTTAGACTCCTTAGTGGAAGGAATAGCCATTCTGAAATCTAAGTGTGAGTCCCAAGTGTGCAAAGCAGTTTTGTGAAAGATTAACAATTTTATTATTAGTCTATATGACCTATGTATAATTAAAGTACAGACTTTAGTAAACAAATTCAGAGTTTAATGCCTTAAATTAGAGAAGGTATGAGCTTCCTAAGTGGCAACTTGTCACCTTGTAGACTTCCACGTAGGATGACTCCATCTTAAAACCTCCAAAGAGCAAACATCTTCTACATCTCACCACTCTATGACTTCTTCAGTCCACCTTCCTTCTGAGAGCCATTGTTTCAATCCAGACATATTTTATGCATGTTGAAATATATTTCCTTTTCTTTTCATATTCTATATAATATTCTGCAACTTGTCTTTTGCATCTTAGTTTTTAAGCTATACTATACCATGTGATTATAAGAATTTACTAAAGATTATTTAGCTAGCTAGCTCATGTTTTACTTTAGAGAGAAAATATGGGCTAATCAGAAAAAATATTAAAACAATACAGATGAAATATATATACATATAGTTTTTTATTAATTTCCAGAAAGAAAAGGAGGAGACACACAGAGAGAAATATCAACATGAGAGAGAAACATTGATCCATTGCCTCCCATATGTGCCCTAAGGAGGGATCTAACTGGCAACGTAGGTATATGCCCTGACCAGGAACAGAACCCACAACTTTTGGTGTATGGCATGACACTCCAATCAACTGAGCTACCAGGTCAGGACAATGGATACAATATTTTTAAAAAACTGGTGAAGATTTGGGAGATACAAGAGATACTCTGAGGGGTGGGGAAGGGGATAACATCTGAATATTAGCAATTAGAGGGCCAGAATAGGCCCGCTGGTGAGCCTTACCTTTGTCTGTGATATTCAGGGTTGACTTAATGAGAATTTGTTTCAATTCCTAGGGTACAGTCTGTAGAACAGAGCTTGAGGAATATAAGAAAATTTCCTCCAAAATTGTCACTATCTCACCTAATAACAGAGAAACATATAAATTGACCATTACTTTGCTATACCCACATCCAATCAGAGTGAGTATGCAAATTAACCCAACAAAGATGGCGGTTAATTTACATACATACTAGGGTCCCGGGAACCTCCTCGGCACCCAGGTCACTCCCAGCCGGCTAGCGAGTGGAGGTTTCAGGCTTGGGAAGGGGCCTAGGCTGGAATTGGAGGGAAAGGGGGAAAAAAATCAATGGAAACATAACTTCAGATGAGGATAAAAAAGAAATAAATTAAGAAATATCATATCCAATGAAAGACATATCCTGAAAATGTTTAAGGAAAGTTGTCATTTTTCATGGTGAAGGGAGTGGAATCTGTGTTGATGAAAATACCTTGGCGGCTGTGGTGACTGGCAGTGGCTACAGCAGTGGGGTTATGGGGTTGGCACCTTTCCCTGATCAGCCCAGTCGCCTCCCACAAAGATAGGCCAGACTGCAGCCATCAGTATGACATCCCCTAAGGGCTCCCAGTATGTGAGAGGGGGCAGTCTGGGCTGAGGGACCCCTCCCCAGTGCATGAATTTCATGTACCAGGTCCCTAGTTCCCAAATAATATCTGCTAGTTTATGGTATCTTAACTAAGTATAAGTTTAAGTAGGAGTCAAAAAATTTCAAAAGCCAGCCTTTCTGGTGAGAATTGTGCCATTATGAGGACTCTTTATTTGCTGGGTTAGTATTTTCCCTTTCATCCAGAAATGTGCTTACTTCTTTGGGGTAAAGTTGAGTGAGCTTAATGGAGTCCCCAAAACTAAAAGTACAAACTGTGACACAGTTCATAATGGGTTAAAGAGTTGTAATCCTCAACTTCCATCAACAGGGAAGGAGTCATAGAGCTCTACAAGAAAGGCGTTGGCATTGGGGTCAGACCAAGTGCTTAGGTTCAAATCCATGCTATACTGTATAGAGTAGCTATCTCACCTAAGCATGACTCAACCCTCCAAGCCTCTATTTATTCATGAGTGAGATGAGGTATATTAATTCCTTTATTATAGGGCTACTAGGATAAATAAATATAGTAATATATGTACTCATGGTTCCTATGTGTCAGGCCCAGAGATTAGACACATGCTCAGCATATGGTAGGCAGTGATTAAAGACTTGCTGAGTTGAATTAATCTCATAAAGTAATTGGGAGATGAAAAAATAAACAAAAACAACTACAAGAGTGTAGTTGACAGGGCTTAGAAACTGTGCTGTGAGATAAGAGATTAAGTAACTTGGTCCACAAAAATTCACCAAGCCTCATTCCTCAGAAATAAAAATAGAGAGAAAAAACAGGGAGGAGAAAAATAAGATATTTCTAGAGACTAAAACAGATTCATAAAACAATGAATACAATATCTCCACTGCAGCATGATTATAATGAAAAATTCTGTTGTGAGGGGTCATGACTGGAACCCTAACCCCATTCTCTTCCAGGATGCAGATATTAGAGGGAGTATTTCTCAATATTAGCACTATTGCCAGTTTGGGACAATGCTTTGTTGTGATGACTGTACAATGAATTTTAGTGTGTTTAGCAGCATCCCTGACCTCTGCCCACTAGATGCCAGCAGCACCTTCCACCAAGTTGTAACAATCAAAAATGTCTCTGGACCACCAAAAAAACTGTTAGAAGTAATAAACAAATTTAGTGAAGTTGCAGGATACAAACTTAATATACATAAATCTGCGGCATTTTTATACATTAACTAGTGTCCCGGTGCATGAAATTCGGATGAAGGGTGTTCCTCAGCCAGGCCTGGAGCCTTCCCTATCTGGGACATCCCTCTTGCAGTCCAGGACTGCTGGCTCCTAAATCTCCTGCCTGATCTCCTCCAACTGTCCCCCTGCTGGCCTGCTTGCCCTCAACTGGCCTCTCCACTTCCCAGATCACCCCCAACTGCCCTCCCCTACTGGCCTGATTGCTCCTAACTGCCTCTGCCTCATCCCATCATCATGGCTTTATCCGGAAGGACGTCAGGAAGGTCTCCCGGTTTAATTAGCATATTACCCTTTTATAAATATAGATAACAAACTACCAGAAAGCAAAATTAAGAACACAATCTCATTTGCAATGGCATCCAAAAGGATAAAATACCTATGAAGAAATTTAATAAGAACATGAAAGATCTGTACTTTCAAAACTTTTAAGGCACTGATGAAAGAAAATGACTACACAAATAAATGAAAAGATATTTCATGAACTTGAATTGGAAGAATTAATATTGTTCAAATATTCATACTGCCCAAAGCAATTTACAGTCTTACTGCAACCCCCATCAAAATTCCAGTGACATATTTCACAGAACTAGAGCAGTAATTTTCAACCTTTTTCATCTCATGATACACATAAGCTAATTACTAAAATTCTATGGCACACCAAAAAATACATTTTTCCTGTACTGACAAAAACATAGATATAATTTTGATTTGTTGTTGGGTTGACTTCTGTTATTTTTTTTTAATTTGACAATCTAAGGGGAAAAAAAGGTACTGACTAGTCAGGTATTACATGTTTTAAAAATTATTATGGAATAATGGTTGAAAAAAATCACTAAACTAGAGCAAATATTTTAAAAATTTGTGTAGAACCACAGAAGATACCAAATAGCCAAAGCAATCTTGAGTAAGAAGAACAAAGCTGAAGGTATCATACTCTCTAACTTCAATCTATACTTGAAAACTATAGTAATCAAAACAGTATAGTATTAGCACAGAAACAGACACAAAAATCAGTGGAACATAACTAAGAAACCAGAAATAAACCCATGTATATATGGACAATTTACTGCAAGGGAGTCAAGACCACACAATGAGAAAGGACACTCTTTTCAATAAATGGTGCTGGGGAAACTGGATAACCATGTGTAGAAGAATGAAACTATATCACTATCTTACACCATACACAAAAATTAATGCAATATGGATTAAAGACTTGAACAGAAAACCTAAAGTCATAAAACTCTTAAAGGAAATATGGGCAATAAACTCTTTTACATTGGACTTAGCAATATTTTTGTGGATCTGACTCCAAAGGCAAGGAAAACAAAAGCAAAAGTAAACAAATGAGACTAAAACTAAAAAGCTTCTGCATAGTGAAAAACACCATCATCAAAAAAAAAAATAGCAACCTACTGAACAGAGAAGGTATTTTTAAATCTTACATTCATTAAGGGATTAATATTCAAAATATATAAAGAACACATATAACTCAGCAACAACAAAAAACAACCTAATTGAAAAATTGGCAGAGAATTTGATTAGACATTTTTCCAAAGAAGACACAACTAATTATTATGGAAATGCAAATTAAAACCACAATGAGATAACACCTCATATGTGTGAGAATGACTATTGTCAAGAAGACAAAAAAATAACAAAAGAAGATGTGAAGAAAAGGGGATCTTATTAACTGCTGGTGAGAATGTAAGTTGGCACAGCTACTATAGAATACAGCATGAAGGTTCCTCAAAAACATTAACAATAGAATTACCATATGATTCAGCTATTTCATTTCTGGGTATATATCCAAAGAATATGAAAACATTAATTGGAAAAGATATATGCACTTCAATGTTCACTGGAACATTATTTACAATAGCCAACATATGGCAAAACCTAAGTATACATTGATGTATAAATGAATAAAAAATATGTGAAATATATATAATGGAATATTACATATTCATAAAAAATGAAATCTTGCCATATATGACACACAAATGGACTTTTAGAGTATAATGCTAAGTGGAATAAGTCAGACGGAAACAGACAAATAACATGATTTCACTCATGTGGAATCTAAAACAAACAAAACAAAAATTCATAGATTCAGACAAGAAATCAGTGGTTATCAGATGAGAAGAGGGTTTGGGGGTAGATTGAAAAAGTAAAGGGAGTCAACTTATGGTGATTAATCATAACTGGTGTTTTAGGGGTGATGGTTTGTAATATATACAGATGTCAAATTATATTGTTATGTACCTGAAACTCAAATAAGATAATTTTTAAAAATGTCTCCAGACATTGCCATGGAAAAAAAATTGACCCCAGATGAGAACCATTACTATTGGACAAAGGATATATATATATCCCAAGGAAGAGACTCAGCACCTAGACTTAGCCCAATATCAGCACCTCAATTTCTAGGACACTTAGTGCAGATTTTTCCTGATATGACCTCCAGTCCATCTGCATGTTGGTAGCCCAAGGGGAAAAAAGACTATAAAAATTAGAAAGATGTGTTTTCACTGACATCTCTACAAAACATTGTGAAATATCATCCTCATCTCTCTCCCTTGCTAGCTATGCTCTGGTCCTTCTGGCTGCCTTCATGCTCCTCAAATATTCTGTATTAATCACACCTTTTTATTATGTACTTTTGATGCTTTGACATTTTGGGGCTTGCTCTCTGGAGGAACTTCTATAACAGGGCTAGCCATTTCCTACAGATCTAAAACAACCTACCTGGGAGTGAACCTTTCATATGTAAACCAACCAATCCAGAGCTCCCACCATCAGCCACCTCCTCTTTGGGCTCTCACACTCAGCACCAGCACAGGTACCAGACAATGAAGGACAGCTTCTAAGGCCCAGAGCCCACTGAAACTATTCAAATTAATCAGTCTTCAGCCTTGTCTTTTTCCTTTCAGAGAAACTACTGTAAAGGCTCTTGCCCATGTTTCCCCTCCCTCTGCTCTTGATAGACATGGCGCTCCCCTTTCCTCTTGAGATTTGTGAGTGCAAGAAATTATCTTTTCTGGGGCAATTGTCTCCTGATCTTTCGGCCTCTCCATATCTAAAAAATCATAAAATCTACATTTTAAAAGAAATGTATGGTGTACTACTAACAGATTTGCACATGTTCACAACATGGACTCAGCTATAAACCCAGGCCCTTTTTGCAACTCTTCAAGCACATTATGCTTTTCTGTGAACAATATAAAGCATTAAATAGATTATATGATGTACACATGAGAGAATATAATACAACCATTATAAATAATGTTTACAATCCAAATATCTCATCCCTGTAGCATAGTCTAAGAAAGAAACATTATGTTCAAGTTATATTGCAATGTACAGCACATGAAAATGATCCTGATAAAAACTATTCATGATTTTTTTCAGTAAAAAAGAAAAAGAAAAGCAGGTTACAAAGTGATGTAGAGATTGCTTTTTTGTTTAAAATTAATATAGAATTATAAATATGTGCTTATGATATGCAAAGAATGCAAAGAACTGTAAAAATATTTTACTTTTATATGAACTATCTTGTAAGGAAGAAACTATTATTATCTTCATTTTAAAGACATGGAAAATAAAGCTTTTAGCAGCAAAACACTTGCCTGTGGTTCAGAGCTAACTATGTTAATAGTAATCTTCTCCATTTAATTAGGAATGTTGACTACCTTTTTTTAAAATATTTTTGCAATGAACATAGGTTAATTTTAAAATAAAACATAATTACTTTAGAATATATTTAAATGTTTTAACAACAAAAGGTTCTTCATGCAGTATTGTTAAAAGCCAGTAGGATACATTTTTATACCATATAATTTTTTAAAATATGTTTGTATTGATTTCAGAGAGAGGAAAGGAGAGGGAGAGAGAGATAGAAACATCAGTGATGAGAAAGAATTATTGATCAGCTGCCTCCTGCATGCCCCCTACTGAGGACCTAGCCAGAAACCCAGGCATGTGCTTGACCAGGAATTCAAAACATGACCTCCTGATTCATGGGTCTATGCTTAACCTTTGGGCCCACTGGCTGGACTAACCTGTACACTTTCAATTGTTTTCTAAAAGAAAGAATATACTGGGAAGGAATGGGTACAAATGTTATAAATAAGTCAATTTTCTCTGTATTTAGGCACTTTTGCATTTCCAAATAACCTTGTATTTGCTTTCATTAATAAGCAATTTGCCAAAGTTGCCTATTGTGGAGCAGTTAGAATTGAGATATTTTAATTTCAGACCAAATCCCCTAAATGTATTTGAGGCAATTTCAACTCTTACCCACAATGTCAGGTGAAAGAAAGAGACTTTTAAGAATTGTTTACTATAACAAAATTAAAATTTATTTCAAATCTTTATTTTTCAAGGATAGAAATTTTTTATCTCAATACATTTCACTCTTTTTTTCTAAGTTTACCTCCATTTTCACCCTGCCACTCCCTACCCCCTTTCCTAGAGATTTAGCCACACTGTTTAACTGCATCTCAACATATCAGGGGGAAAGTCAGATGCATCAATATTTCAGAAATATTATCTTTCCTCACACCAGTGCTACTGAAACAATCAAACTAAACTGGGTTCACCCATCTGAGTGGAAAATACTGGCCTTTGAGAGGTCAGACTAAGTTATAAAAAGTCCACCCTCCTGCGACTGAGCCAGGATGACATGAACTCTCTTTCATCAGGTTGAGGATTTATTGTCAAATGGAGATAGAACCCTCTTTACCTAGAAAGGGTGGTCACATCAGGTCATCCTGGAAGGAACAAAAAGAGTATATTGGAGCCTAGGCTGGCTGCTGCTTTTGCCTATTAGGTAGCCTTTCCACTCTAGAGCAGATGGCGTTGGCAGTGCCACGTAAGTCTCCCTGCAAACACACACACACATTTAAAAGTTGGTGTTGACTTTCCACATCATATACACACATGCGATTCACTAGTATTTATATGATATTTACTTAGCAGGCTGGTCTGTCACTGTATTTCCAGTGCCCACCACATGCAGTGCTTGGTGGTATGCCAGGGACACAGAGCCGCAAGCAGAAAGTCAACCTCAAGTTCAGTGTATTTCATGGCTTAGGAGAGCCTCAGGTACAATTGCATTCCCTGGCTATCCAAGAGCAGCCAGAGGTGCACAGGTAGTGGAGAGCCAGTGTTAGGGGTTTTCTAAATAGCATTCAGAGTCAGCCAAGAATCCATTTGCAAATAAAGAACTCAGAATGAGTTTGGGAATTTGGACCTTGGTGCCTGGTGACACCCTCTGTTTTCATTATCATTGTCATGATCATTAACTTTGCTATTACCTTTATTTGAACACCTACATACCAGACACTATGCCAAGTATTTTGTTTCTAATTGTTACAGCCTCTCTGGAAGGTATTATTACCTCCATGTTACAGAAGAGAAAATGAGTCCAGAGAGGCTTATTAACTTTCTCAAGGCTCCCAGCTAAGAAAAGTCTTGCCTTTTCAGCTCAGGAATTCATTAAATGACGCCCCATTACCTCAGACTGCTATTTGTAGCTATATTTCAAAGAACCCTAGCAGGTACCACAGAGGGACCTCAGGATCTATCTTAAGCCAATCATGTGGCAAGTTGCAGGATTCCCTCCCAGCAGCTCTCATTTTAATGAAGATTCTTTGATTAATCAGACATGTAAGGTGTAATTTGATTTTCTTAGGGCTCTGCTCTGATATTTGTGGGGGGAAAGGGAGGGGTAAGTGAAAGAAAGAAAAAGATTGAAATAGGAAGGCAAGGAGGGAAAAAATTGGCTTAACGTTGTTTTTTTTTGTTTCCAAAAGTAATTCCAATAATTTTTTTGGAAAGTGTAAGTATTTTTTATTAAAATATGTTATTTAGGCTAACATGTAATGGATTTATTATTATTATTATAGATAAAAATAAGAACATTTTAAAATCTCTCTGTTTGGATTTTTAATGTTATAAATATTAATAATATCAAAATCAAAAGCTCTTTGGGGCCCTTAATAATCTTGTACCTAGAAGGGGTCTTGAAACTAAAAAAGTGTGAGAATACTTCTCTGGGAGATCTCCTAAATATCCTAGAAGTGATCAATATACTAGGATAAGTGACCCTATATTTGATGCTGTTTTCTTCTCTTTGCATCCTATTAATTGGTACATGATTTTAATTTGTCCCATACCTGGTTATGCTAATGTTTGTTAGCTGACTAAGCTGATGCCTACCAGCTTTCTCCACTGTAAATTTACTTTTTCCTTTGTATTCAATAAACATTTTATGGAAAGGTATCATGATGCTATATAAATAGCCTGCTCTTCATCAAACTTTTGCCTCCATTAAAGTTTCTTACCTGAATTATAACTATGTGTTTGCTAAAGAATGATATTTTAATTTCATCCTTAATTAATAATTGGGTATCATATTATTGCAGGAAACATTAGAAGAATTGTTCTCTTCTCTTAATTTATTCATTCATTTACTAATTTATATCAGTGTGTACTCATGGAGTGAAATTTAAATCAGTAAGCTGTAACTCATTACAATAATTACTTATTAGATGCTTAAATTGTCCCAGATTTGGTCAAGAACAGACTCTTCAAGTTAGTTTCTTTGTCCTTTTTATGCGTGTTTATTATGGTGAGTGGTATTTATAAACTAAGATGTGGATGCTGGGTGTGCCTGTTGATACTGGGGTGTTGCTGCTTTGAAGCCTTCTCAGCAGCCAGAGCTAGAAAACATATATACGTATACAGATAGATATATATAATGGTCTTCTCTCCATATTGTAAACTATAAGGTTTATTTTAGCTGTCCCCTTTCTATAATTGTATTTTCTTTCTAGAATTTTGAGAAATCTGGTTCCCATTATCCTTAATATACTTACTTACATGGTCAGTCCTCATAAGAAAATTATCTACTGACCTTGACAGGCTGCCTCCCAACTAAGTGACCAGATGCACCTTTCTCACAAGAATCCCCAACACATCTCCAAGAAGCTGCGACCTTTGCAAGATAGGCCTTCCTATGTCAGGCTTCTGTCCTAACAACTTTTGGTATGCATTATTCTGGAAGGGAAGGATGAATGAAAGAAAAAAGGAAGGCAGGAGGGAGGAAGGGAAGGAGGAAAATTTCTTACATTTAATGTAGTCTATTTTATCAATATTTTTCTTCATGGTTTAGATTTCTTTTATCTGAGAAATCCTTCCCTACTTCAACTTTCTAAAGATATTATAAAATGTGTTATTCCAAAAGTTTTATAATTTTCCTTTCTCATTTAACTTCTTAGTCTACTTGAAATTGATTTTTGTTTGTGGTATGTGGTAGGCACTCAATATTTTTTTCACTTCCTTTTTTCCTCTTCTTTTGCTTCTTCTCATTTTATGACATAGAAAACAGTTATTCTAATACCATTTGTTGAAGTGTATTTCTTCCTCATGAAATACATTTTTTATTATAAAGGGAAAATAATTAGCTGTAAAAAGAACAGAAGAAAGAGAATTTAAACTCTGTGCCATGTATAAGCTTCAACAGATCATGTACCTTTATCTTCAGTTACAATCTGTTTAGTTTATACCATATTGTTTCCTGAGAAGAAAATTCAAATGTAAGCCAAGATTGGATGCTGGGTGTGTCTGTTGATATTGAGGTGTTGAACTAAAAGATTGCTATTACTTCCTCTAGTACAGTGGTTCTCAACCTTTCTAATGCTACGACCCTTTAATACAGTTCTTCATGTTGTGATGACCCCCAACCATAAAAATTATTTTCATTGCTACTTCATAACAATTATGAACAGTAATGTAAATTACTATTGGTCACCTAAGACCACCAGAAAACACAGATATTTACATTTTGATGTAAATATCTAATATCTGTATTTTCTGGTGGTCTTAGGCGACCCTGCTAGTGGTTCTCAACCTGTGGGTCGTGAACTGCTGCTGTAGAGCCTAAGACCATCAGAAAACACAGATATTTACATTACGATTCATAACAGTAGCAAAATTACAGTTATGAAGTAGCAACAAAAATAATTTTATGGTTGGGGATCACCACAACATGAGGAACTGTGTTAAAGGGTCACAGCATTAGAAAGGTTGAGAACCACTGCAGTGCTCTGGTAGAACTAAAGAATCATTCATATTGTATTACCAATCAGCTCTAATATATTGTAACAGAAATAGCAGAACAACTCATGTAATATGCCATTAAAAGGCATAACTTAACCCTTTGAATGCCACACATTACCTTGGATTAATATTATACCCCACAAATGCTCATGGCTGTCCTTTGACATGAAAATGTATCAATGCTAACACTGATGGACATACAATCATTACTTCTAGCCAACTAGCTATGTTGATTCATCAGAACATGAATCCTCTCATCTTTCTTAAAAAAATATTTAACAATACATAATGTCCTTTGATTAAAAACAACTGAAAAAAATATATAAGAAATTGTGGAAATAAATTTTTCAATAGAAAAATATCTAAGAAGTATATAGTATGCCTATGGGTGAGTTAATTCCCTGTATACTGACTGAGGTGGAATGTCTGTCCAAATGATGCTCTGTGTGCCAGACATCTAATCCATTCTGAAATAACTTCATACTTTTCCTAAATGAGGGTATGACGATTTTAATTGTTCAAATCCCCTGAGCTACAGAATATATGTAGTCAATAATGTTGAAACACCCTGTGAGGCCAGCCATACTCATGTGTTTGTGGAGCAAAAAAGCCAGTTTTAGAATCATGAGTGTGGGCTCTTTCTAATATTAATCTTAGGGGTAATTGATACTTTAGATTTGTCAGTTACTAACGCTTCTTTTCCCTTGATGGAAACCATATCTGTTACATTTATAGTCAGTGAAAAATAGTTTTGCTGTTGTAAAACAAATGGGTGGTTATGGGACTCCAGAAAAATGACATCTCCATTTCCTCACAGGAGAGTCACCTAGCAGAACCTGGGCAAAGAGGGAAGTTGCTTGCATGAATTTGCTTACTCACTAAGGGCCTTGCTGTTCTGAAGATGAGCTAAGATTTAAAGGCCTCATTTAGAGAGGAATTTAGTGGGAGACCCAGATGAAAATGGATACTTTCCAAAACAAAAGACTGAGATTCTGTTTCTCATAGTTAGAAGTAATGGATAGAGATTAGAAATGGGGATATATGGGATCTGTCATCAAAGACAGATAATGATAAGATTAAAACCTGATGCTAACTTAGAATAGTGGGTGAGACAGCTAAGCTTATTTTGAGGTTGAAATGAACCTTGGTATCTCACTAGCTAGTGAACATGTGTCAAGTAAATCATGCAAGTTGGACAGAAATGGATGAGGGCTTAAGACTGAACATTCAGGGCCCCAATGCCAGAGAGCCCTCCAGGAATGGAATTAATGAAATGGTGATGGCTCAAAATAGAAAAACTGAGCACACTCAGACACATTGAGAAATGGCTTTCTCTGTAAGGGCCGATGAGGGGGGCAGAACTCAGAACACAGTGACAGAGGAGCCTGGGGCCCAGATTTGGAGATGACATTTAGAATCTATTTTGGGTGAGACTGTTACCATATTTTTTCACAGTGCTCATCCAAATCCACTTACTTTAGTCTAGAAAACACTGAGTGAGATCAATAACAAGGAATCAAGGTGGATTATTTTATTAAGATACATGCAATTAGGTTGAGTCAGATTAGGTGACAAAGTCTATGCTTTCTGTGTCCGCCAATTCTATGCTAGAGTCAACGATTAACCCTGCCTTATATGAACTAAGAAATGAAGAAATTTTCTTAAATCTATGGCAATGAGGATGGGGTAAGGGAATGTAGCGTGTCCCTGAGGATGCTGTGTGGGAAGGATAGGGGTCATCCTAGCTCAGGATGTTGGAAGAGACAGTAGTATTAGTAAAGCAAAAGGTGAAATGCCGAAGGGAAAGAGTCAGGACAGCTTGAGGATCTTTAACCTCATGCCATCTGAAATTTTCCCTTGTAAACGTGTGGATGTATTTGGTATGGTCATTCAGCAGCTAGTAGGGAATTTTAAAGCTCACATCTGTTATTAGTGGTTATTTCTGCCACCACTTAGTAATGCTGAAAAGAGAATTTACATAAGCTATAGCTTTGTGAACACAGCAGTGGCCCTCAATTATACTCTGCTTCTCAATTCCATACCAAGACTCAAAAAATATGTAAGATCTGATTTTATTTATGGTAGAAATCTCAAAATTCAACAATATCTTTTCAGATGGTGAGTGGTACAGAGTTGGAATAGCAAGCCCTTTTAAATATATATATTGTTGATTTCAGAGAGAGAAAGGGAGAGAGAGCTAGAAGTATCAATAATGAGGGAGAATCATTGATTGGCTGCCTCCTGCCTGGTCCCTATTGGGGATTGAGGCATGTGCCCTGTCCGGAATTGAGCCGTGAATTCCTGGTTCATAAGTTGATGCTCAACCACTGAACTACACCAGCTGGCCGGCAAGCACTTTTTAACTACCGCTAGGGCCTCTCTTTCTCAGCACTTGATAGTTAACGAATTAGAGGTTATTCCTGGACTAGTTTTCTGAACCCAATATCTGAATTTTGACTTTTAAAAATTAAACTCTCTTTTCTCACTTCCTGTCATTTTCCACTCCCTTTTTCACTTCCTCCACCCATAAACTTCTCCAGAGCTTCAGTACCCACATGGTCTTACCTGCCCCATGCTTTTAACTGAGTGTTCTGCCAATCTTGGTTCTCACAGAATACCTCAGCCCAGTCTCTATTCCTAGACCTACTTTATTGGGTCTGTCTTGAATAAATTCACAATACTAATGGCTTTCAGAAATGAATTGCTGACGACTGTCATTCATATTTACCAGATGATCCAGCACATATGCTCAGCACTACAGAAAGATATGAAAGGGTGTTGCTATTGACCAGTTTTATGAAAAATACACTCCAAATGAAGCGTAACCACAGACCTTTTTTAAATGAAATGGCCCTTTGTGCATGTTACCGTGCTTTGTATCACATGACAGTTTTACCATGAACACACATAATTGGACAAGGACAGTCTCTTGAGCCAAAGGCAGACATCTTCATCTGGCCAGCAGCTTATGAGTTGGCTGGAGCCACAACAATGCATAAAAAGGATGTTCCCTAGGTACTGGATGCATATTGCAGTCAGATTCTCTCATTCAGGGAGTTTAACTCAAAGAGAGATGCAGCTGGTAGAAAAGAGGAGAATCTGAAGGATGAAAAAATAAGGCAGTAAACAAAAGCCTGAGACAGAAAGGTGATAGAGGTTGTTTGCAGGGAGGTAAGAGCAGTAGAGGCAAAGTACTGAGTCACCAAAACGATGAAACACTAGAGAAGAGAGAGAATGACGTACATCAACCACTGAGGGCAAGCAAAGGCTGTTTATTCTGAGCTTTCTGTAGGGAGAGAGTCTGACACTGTCACTTGCATTTAACAAAGACTGTTTAGAGGAATAGAAAAACTGTACAGTAAAAAAAAAGGGAAGGCTTCGTGTGTGCCTGGATTGGAGGCTATTGGCATGGGGATGCTTCAGGGTGTGTATTTGGCTTTTTCTGGTTGGTCCTATGTTGGAAATATGGACAAAAATTAGGGATGCTATCAATTATTAATCGGGTCTTTCCATTTGGGGCTGACTGTGACAGAAATCATTGTATAGCTTCCTGAGTTGCCACCAAATCTGGCTTCCTGCAATTGTGACTTATAGTAAGTTGGCTTCCTATATTGCAAACAAGGAGCTGATTTCCTGGGCAGGTTACTGCAGGTTGTTGGTCAAGGGTCTATTTTTATATATGGTCTTGTCATTGTCTGTTGGTACATTCAGTCTCTCAAGAGCCTGTAGTCATTATGTCTCAACTGATAATCCTGTTCTCCATAGGGCCTGACTCTGTGGTTGTTGAGATTATTTCCTATATTTTCTGCTTCTGTTTCTAAAGCTGTGATTGTCTCAGGTTTAAAACAAAAACTTCCATATCCTGGGAAAGACCTCAGTTCTAGGCAAACTATATATATAATTCTTTATCTTTTGACAAGTGAAAGAGCTTAATCAACACAAGGCAAAAATGATGTTCTCATTTTTAATAAGTGGAGTCATGAAACTGACATTTGCTTAATATTTGCATATCCCTGCAATCGAATGCTGCACTGAGGTTTAGGAAGCCAGCTTTGCTGCCAACAACTCTGTGACCTTGGATAAGTTGCAGAAGAGCATAATGATCATGTATATCTTCTGAAGGCCGTGTACAGTCTTGATTTTGAGAATTCATTCTCTATAGCGTTAGGAAATTACTTCATCGTTGAGCCCAAATTTTCTCATTTGTAAAAATAAAAATTATAATAATTCTAGGTTTTATGATAATTATAGGGAGCATATAAAATAATATATGTGAAATATTTATCCCATTGTCTGGTATATAATATACGTCAATAAATATATACACTCTGCAAACATATTTTTCTTGCTTATACTTTCTGTTATAAATTGAGCTGAGCCTGCCATCCCTGAAAACATTATACATATGTTGAAGTCCTAACCCCCAGTACATCAGAATGAGACTATATTTGGAGAGAAGGCCTTTAAAGAGATGATTAAATTAAAATGAGGTCATTAGAGTGGGGCTTTCTTTAGTATGAGTGCTGGCTTGTAAAAAGAGGAAATTAGGACACACACAAGTACAGAGGAAAGATGATGTGAAGATACAGGGAGAAGACGGCCATCTACAAGTCAAGGAGAGAGGCCTCAGAAAACAACAGTCCTGCCAACACTTTGATCTCAGACATCTGGCTTCCACAATCCTGGAAAAATTTCTGTTGTTTAAGCCATCTAGTCTATGGTACATTTTTTTTATAACGCCCTGAGCAATCTAATATACATTCCTAAGATAAACATCCTAATTTCAGAAAATAAATTGAGGAGTAGCAATATATTATAATCTGCTAATTAATTGATTATTGTTTTTCTTTAATCTGTATCTAATTCTCACACATAAATAAGAAATTCTCATGAAAAATGTTTCTATTCAAGAGATCTGCTCTATAGCAAAAATATTTAATTATTTAAATGCCTCAGATTAGTGAGTTTCAAAAGATGTGACTGAAATTTTTGAGCTATATAATTCCTAAAATCACTTAGGAATTATATATAAAATCACTTAGGAATTATATAAAGCACATTTATATATTTTTCTCATAGATACCTGATTCTTAATGTCAACAAATGGGAAAATGAGTGTTTCAGGGAGCTGTCTACCACTCCATGAGAAAATGCCATCATAGCCAGCCAAGAGGGAAAATACCTCTTAGAAGGAATGGCTGTTGTAAAGGATTCCCTCTTCTCCATGTATCACCCTCAGTTCTGGGGCTACACCCTGGATGCCTGTACAATTGAGGATCTCCAGATACCAATATATGAGCTCCATTGCGTTAATATCTACCGAGGGTCCTCTATCCAGGGAACGGCTGGGGAGGGACAAGGGAGGATGAGTCCTGAACCTGTCACGCCTGTGATGAGATAGCTTTTAATAAAAGCACCCAGTTAGGGAAGGATAATTAAAAGGAAGGACACATATATAATACCTTAATCAATATAGAAATTAAAAATAAAAAAAGGAAAGGACCTCATCATGTAATGAGTTGAAGTTGTAGCCTTGATCTTTTCACTGGAATCACAGAAACATCCTGCCTTCCATTCACTGACACAGGTCATCTGCCAATGCCTTGCTGGTTCTGAAAGAGACTGAAGTTGCTCCATTTTCTACATTCTCAGAGTGAGCTGACTCAAGAACCAACCATCTGCCTGGCTTAGGTGTAACTTTCCTCCAAAAAGACAGGAGCAATGCAAGAGAAAAAACAAATCCTATCTAATAAAAGAATAATGTGCAAATTGACCATACTTCTGCCACACCCACCAGCCATGCCCACCAGCCAATCAGAGTGAGTATGCAAATTAACCCAATCAAGATGGCTACAGTCACAGAGAGAACAGGAGCAAGTCTTGGGTTGCCCCTGGTAATGGAGGAAGCCAAGCTTTCCACAAACCCTGGCTGGCCAGGCCTCTGCTTAAGGCAATGAAGTTTCAATGGCTGTGGGAGCAGAAGGCTTGGCTCTGCTCCAGGCTACAAAGTTTCAATTGTAGAAGATAAATAAATCCCAGATACCAGGGCCTCCACTTTCATCACCAGGGAGTACAGCTGGCCTGCAAACCACTATAAGCCCCTCGCCCAGGCCTCTCCATGACCGAAAGAAACCCCTAACCTGATCTGGGACACTCTTCAGGGCAATCCAGCTGGCCCCCAACCATGTACTAAGCCTCTATCCTATCTAATAAAAGAGTAATATGCAGATTGACCATTACTTCAACACACAAGATGACTGCCCCCATGTGGACACAAGATGGCTACCACAAGATGGCCAGCAGGTGGGGGGGGCAGTTGGGAGGGACCAGGCCTGTAAAGGAGGGGAGTTGGGGGTGATCAAGTCTGCAGGGGAGGGCAATTAGGGTTGACCAGGCCCACAGAGGAGGGAAGTTGGGGGTGACCAGCCCAGCAAGGAATTGCATTTGCGGGGGACCCAGGCCTGCAGGGGAGGGCAGTTAGGGGTAAACAGGCTGGCAAGGAAGCAGATAGGCATCAATCAGGCTGGCAGGGGAGTGGTTAGAGGGTGAAGCAGGCAGAAGCAGTTAGGGGCAATCAAGAAGGCAGGCAGGTGAGCAGTTGGGAGCCAACAGTCCTGGATTGTGAGAGGGTTGTACAACTGCCCATTTAGGTCTGATCCTACCTGGCAGTTGGACATCCCCCAAGGTGTCCCAGCTTTGAGAGGGAGCAGACTGGGCTGAAGGACACCCCCCCCCCCTTATGTACGAATTTTGTGCACTGGATCCCTAGTGATAAAATAAAATGAAATGGGCAATCTTGTTTTGCTAAGTTGCAACCACAACTAAAACAAAGTAACATCTTGGCACATATACTGTAAAACATAGGAAGTGTCCTTTTTCTAGAGTATCAAGATAACTTTTCATACTTCTCACATGGAACAGGGAGCTTTGAATAACAAAATCTTAAGACACCCAGACTAATGGAGGTTTATCAAAAACAATCCCAGCAACATGGAATATCTAGGAAGAAATAAAATACTACTTAACTGCATACACAGAGTGGCAAAGCCCCGCATCGATGTCATCATTTTAAGCCCCATTTAGTCATACACAACCCCACATGCAACATCTGCTGGAACATCAACCTCCATGTGACTTCTGAGCTCACATCTCTTCTACTCGCCCTGATGTTAGCTGGGGGGAGGGACGAGAGTGGAAGGGGGAGGGGTAAGATTGCTCCTCAGGCCCCCAAAGAAGCAGTTGTACCCTGCTAGCAGGGACTGAATTTCAGCCTGAAGATTTTTGTCACAATGCTTTTTACCTCCTTTCCAGCTATGTTATCTTACAGTTTTAGGATTTGACCATGCCTTGTCTTAACATTTTAAGGATTCATTTAATAAATATGTATCATTTACAGTGTTATATGTGTGGACTGTAGTAGTCACTACAGTTTTCTACCCCAACTCAATCCCTGCCTCCTACAACTACCACTTCCTTATTAATTTTGTTCAGTGAACAATGTGCTGGGCTAAAAAATCTCAACTTCCTAGACTCTCCTGGAGTTGGGGGTGGCAAAGAGACACCACTGGGGGACAATAAAACACAAACCAAGGGTTTTGGGGGAATCATCCTGATGAATGGAAGCCATGGTGGGGATAGTGTTTTGTTACTTGAAGCTGAATGAATTTCTGACAATACAGCGAAAGGCAAACCCAAGCACCATTGAAGTGGAGCAGTTATCTGCCAGAGGAGTGACAGGGCTGAAGTGTTTATATATTTTGTCCTGAACGTTTTATTCCTAGGCCAATCTGACATTTCCCCAGTGGGTGGTTGAATAAGAATTGAGGAAATACACCTTTCCCTGTTTTAAGGAAGGAAGAGGATTATGGGCTCAGGTTATTGCCTTTAAGCCTGAAATGCAGTGTGGATGTTCGCTGTAAGTCGCATGCACGCTAATTAATCCATTTGGAGTCTGTGTTCCATGCCGGGTGAGAAAAGAAAGTTTTAAGTGAAGTGAAGGATACATTCCCACAGGCTTATGAAACTCATCCTGGGCAACAATCTGGCCAGTCCAAGGGATGATCATCAATCTAAATTCAGATTTCCTTACAGATACTGCCACGTGATTCCCTGAAGAGAAGTCAGTCTAAGACAAGAATTTTCTCAGTAGCAAACAAATTGTGACCCAATAACAGAGGAATATTTGGTTTGGGAAAAGGGATGATGAACTGAAGAGGAGCTCTATTCCTGCATTTCCTGCCTCTCTTTCAGAGTCACCTTAGTCCTTAGATCATCTTGTTAATTATCATTCACCTTTGGCAGGAGAAACAAAGTCACCCCCACTGGCCATGGGTAAATATAGTAAGACACTGGAAAGGCTGGGCTCTGCTATAGGCAGCAACCTCTCTCAATAACAAAGAGATAATAAAGGGACCTCCAGCTGGCCTGATGGGTGGTGTAGCACTCAAACAGCTGCTTCCGGATGTATCATTCCCACCTTTCACAGCCCTTCAGCGGAAATATTTGCCGGCTCACTCATAGAATAGAAAATCCTTCCAAATAAGCAAGTTGGTGTAAAGGCACAAGGTGGGGAGCCGGCAACGTTTCCTGGTGGATCCCACCTGGAAAGGCAGCCTGAGTCCCTGCTGGGTGGGGGTGGTTCTGTGCACATCAGATTCCTTTAGTCCCAGAAAGAGGATCCAGGTGCCTAGGATGGGGGTCCTTCTCATTTTTTGTATTATCTCATTTCTGGTGTTAGATTAATTTCTCCAATCCCCAGCCATAAATATTCCACAGGCTGTCGTGTGTGTGTGTGTGTGTGTGTGTGTGTGTGTGTGTGTCCATGTGCCTTTTGGAGAAAAGGGAAAGTGGAAGAGAAGAAAGAGGCTGCTTCCCCCTGCAGACTAAAATAGTTGCAATTATTCAAGACACTTATAAGTTAATGTACTTCTGATGCTATCTAAATGGCTCAGATATAAGAAATACAGAAAAGAAGGAATTGCGCTAGAATAAAAAGTGAGTCTTAGGAAAGTAACTTGCTGTAAAGTTTAAAGAACAGGTCTCTCTCTCTCTCTCTCTCTCTCTCTCTCTCTCTCTCTCTCTCTCTCTCTCTCTCTCTCTCTCTTGTCACCTGCCTACAAGGTCCCAGCCAACTCACCCTGCCAAGGCCAGTGACTCAGCAGAGTGTGCATTCAGCAGTCACTGAATGACACCCTCAGGGCACTTCCTGCGGGTCTCTCCACCCCTGTGAGCAATATAGTGACCAATGAGGCATTAGAGCTTTGCTCTTGCTATTTCCATCTTACAATGCATGCCCACCGCGGTGTGCATTTTCTGCATTGCCTCAGTACCATAAGCTAATGCAGGAAGGACTGCTAGAGAGGCCTCTTGCAGTCTTCAGTCTCAAGCCTGCAATTTTCTGGCCTGACTTGGCATTTAGAACAGCTGGATGGCTCTAATCCTAACAAAGTTTCCTGGACTCTGTGCACCGAGGGTATGTTGTTTTGTGCAATGATTAAGTGAAAACATACCCTTTCTCTTTTGTTGACTTTCTCTGTGCCCAGGACTGAAATCAATCCAACCAGTAAAATCCTGATGCAGCGAATGATAAATCCCAGGGCTTACTCTGTTACTGAGAAAACTCAGCTCTATGGATGCCCCAGGGGACACCTGAACACCATGAATTCTGTCCCTTTTGAAAAGCATGAAATTGGCATTCGATGGAGCTCAATGAAAGAAAGAATAGAGCGTGGGCTTTTTCTGATTTAGAAAGAGGTTTCTCTTGGAAACTTGAAGAAGTTTCTATTGGAATTTTAAAGGAGCAAGTTTTATTCTGATATGTGATTTTCCAGTGTAAGCTTCCATATGATTCTAGCAGACATCCTTCTGACATTGCTGTTATCAGTACAAACCCCTAAGCATGAACATCAGAGAGGAAACTAGCAAATGGGAACTATATGTCCCCGGGAAATTATTCCAAAATCAAACAGAATAATCTATTCTAGCATGTTAGAGATTAGAATACACAAGCAAACCCCAATTTCCTTATAATTTGTAAAATGAAATCTATCTTGTTTCCATTTCTCTGCTCCTTAACCATGCCTACCACCAGGAGACCTTTTGGTGCTCATACACAGGGAAAGCTAGCATAAAAAAGATGTATGGTCTGGAAAGAAAAAGGCAACCTGGTGTGCATAGTCAGAAGGAAGTTTTCAGTCTGGCTTTTGGTGATGGGTGTGATGGCCGGGCCAACTGCTATAACCAGGCAAGACTGATTTGGCAGGATCAAATCAGAATGTGCATGACCCTATGTAATGGGTGGAAATGTATGTTCTGAGTATCACAGGGGAAAATGGTGGAATTGAAGTTTTTGTTAATATTGAGCCAGTAATTTAATTGAATTGTATAATGCCCCTTTATATTCCATTGAGTGACACGAAATTTGTGAAAAATATTTTATCTAAGAGCTTCTGCATACTGAGGTTGCTATTATTATATAACTCAAAACATCAAGGGAAAGAAAATAAAAATAAATCATTTGTCTGTGTTAATTATACCCATGTTAAATGATAGTATGCGATTTGTATGTTAAGAGCAATGAAGAGACTAGTGACTAAATAAGTGAATTTGGTTCTAGTAAATAATCTATACTAATCAATTTTTGAAATAAGTCACTTTCTGTCTCTTTTCTAATTGTACATGCACTATTCTTCCATCAATGCGGTGACTGCCCATTTGTGCTTTCCTTTCCAGCCCATGCACATTACTTGATGCATTAGAAGAGATGTGCCTGTACAACATTTGTTTGTAAATCAAAATATGTTTTAATTACACTGGGAGAGTCATTATTACACTATTAAGAATCATTTCACAAAGGAAACATCTTTTAGAAAGTAAATTTTTAAACCAAAGTAAATCTTTTTATATAAAGTTAATATGTTTGGCCAATTAATTCATACTTTTCAGAAAAATGTCTCAGAGTTCCTCAGAGATTCTGAAGATCTGAGCTTTTTCATTACATCTCAAATGATGACCTCACAAACCTTCACTTTCATCCTGATTTCCTTTCCGAAAAGGACTATTCACCTGGTCTTTAGTTGATTTATGTCCAAAACCAAAGATGGCAATGTATCAGCAACAATGGATTTGTTGCTAAGTCTCCAGGAAGATATTCCACCCCCTCCCCGCCTCCAATAAGGGCAGAAATCTTAAGAGGTAAGAGGACAAGATGCAGGAAGAGGTAAAGGACAGCAAAGTCTAATTAAACAGTGTCGTGACATCTGTCTGTGACTCAACATCTGACTCATAAGTGAGTGTGTGGGTGGATATTTATCTAAATTTGAGACTTTTGTTAAGAGACAAAAGAAAGAGAAAAAGAAGGTAGGTTCCTCACGACTTGATGGCTGATTGGGAACAAGAGAAAGAAAAGGATCAAGAGGAAATTGTGTCCTGACATGGGTCAACAGTGTAATGGTGTTTTCCGCTGAGACCAGAGTGTGTACTCTACAAGTTCAGTAATAGTTTCGTGGATACAGAACACATCTGCCTGTATTTTTTTAAAGATAGTGTTATAATGAATGACAAACTATATTTATTCATATTATATTTATACTAGAGGCCCAGTGCATGAAATTCATGACCCAGATTTGGTTCCAATTGGTCAGTTTCTATGCAGTCAGTGTCAAAAGCTCTGCTTTCGAGGCAGCTATTGGCTCCTCACATTTCACCCAGATTTGGTTCTGATTAGTTGGTTTCTATGCCAATCAGTGTCTCTGGGCCTATCAACAGGGCCTGATCAGAAAGACAGGGCTGATCAGCAGCTCTGGTGGAGGCCTGGAGAGACATGGAGGCATGGCTGCTGGCCCAGCCCAGAGAGATAAAGAGAGGCAAGTGCTGATCAACAGCTGGCACAGAGGCTATGGATCAGACCCTGCTTCTCTCTTCAGGCCTCTCTCTGGGCCTGATTCACAGCTCCCTCAGCAGTCAGTGATGGGTAACTGAGCCTGCTGCCATAGCAGTCAGTGCTGGGTTGCCCAGGGTTTTTATATATTAGGATAATGTGTTATAGTTTTCATAGTATTCTCAAAAACACTATCTCCTTTGATACTTACAGCAGCCCAATAAATTACATGTTAGTTATCATTAACCTTGTTTTAGAGATAGGGAAACCAAAGCCCCAAATGCTTAAGTGATCTTCCAAAGGTCACAGGGGAAATCAGTGGCAGGGTGGGGCTTGAACTTTGGTCTTTGATTCTAAATCTTTAGACCACTAACTTTAGTATTGAATTATTCTTCTTAACTCCATTAATGTTGGTTAGGTTGCTGTTTTGCAATTAGAGTACACAGTCTCTGAAGAAGAAGACAATGGTGTATATTTAGTCCCAGAGTTTCTCAAGATTAGTGCCGTTGACCTTTTGGGCAAGGGGTTGTCCTGTGCATTTTGGGGTACTTGATATCATCTCTGGCCTCTACCCACTAGATGCCAATAACATGCCCCACGTTGTGACAGGTTGCTAATTATCCTCTGAAAGACAAAGTTGCCCCTGGTTGAAAGTCACTGATCTAATTACTTCATAATCTTGGGCATAGAAGCCAAGCAAATTCCTAGTGATTAAGGTAAACTAAAGAACTTATATACTTATATGCATAGCCTATAGACATGGGCAATAGGGTAGTGAAGATCTGGGGAAGTGGGGGGAGGGGAGTTGGGACTGAGAGGAAAGGGGTAATGATGGGGAGGAATGGAAGATATCTATAATACTATCAACAGTAAAAATATATATATATTTAAAAATTAATGTGCATTCTGAAGTGATTTTCATAGAAACTCATCAAAAGATGGAGTTAAATTGGAGGTCTAGGACCTCACCTTTAAGTGTTTGAAATGGTGCCTAACAAAATGGGGAGATTCTACTAATCCTTGTGCTGATTAGTAGAATAGTTTTATAGGGACCAATTTGGGAAAAGAAAAGAGACATTGTTTCTTTCAAAAGGAAGGATGTGCACAGTTTTGTGTCTCCCTCCACTCTGCAATAGTGAGTCTTGAGTAAAGGACACACTCAAATCCATTTCACTTGTTTAAAAATTCCAGTCACTGGAAACAGCTCATTATAGGCTGTGAGTAGAAGGATCCCAGGAATTGAGCACCTGGGGACTAGAGTCTATTTCTATCTCTGCTACTAACCGAGTAGTAAGACCTTTGGCACCTCTCCGGACTCAGCGCCCTCATTCATAAAACAAGGAGGTTGGAATATGTATAGTATCTCTTAGGTACCTTCCAACTTGAACATCTATTTATGATTCTATGATACCAGTCCTCAATCTTCCACTTGAAAATGTTAATATTGGATATGTTACTGACACCACACTTTTCACATTCTTTCATAAGTAATAAACTATTTTTTGTAACACTTTCAGTGGGGCCTTGGCAACATCCCAAAATCAAACATATTAATATTACTGCAGTAAAAAGCTTTCAGTCAGCAAAATAAATAAAGTTAATCAATAGCCTTGAATCATCAGTTCAGGTTAGATTTCATTGCCAAATGAGTTTGCTACAAAAGCAAATAAAAACCCTTATGGTTTTCAGAACACTTTAAACTTTGGAATTGTGGCTACCCAGTTGTGTATGTGTTCTCAATTCTGATTATTGATAATTCATTCATAAATCTTATTATATGCAAGTAAAATTTTCTAAATAAGCCAAGGGTATTTTTTAAACTTTTTAGAGAGAGTTTCAGGTTTGATTCCGGCTTGGTCAGGGCACATGCAGTAGGCGACCAGTCAATGTGTCTCTCTCACGTCAATGTTTCTTTCTCCTTCTCTCTCTCTCCTCCTCCCTCCTTCTTTCCCTCCATTCTTTCTAGAAGTCAATGGGGAAAAAAAACTTTGGATGAAGATTTAAAAGTATCCTTGGATGATAGGGAGAGAGAGAGAGAGAGAGAGAGAGAAGGTTTTTGTTAACATTTATTCCCTTGGTTTCCAAATTGAAAGGCTAAAGCAATAAGTAATTTTTCAGGCCTTGACTTTTATTCTAACATTTCATCATTATGAAAAAAATCATTATCCTAAGTAATATATGTGTATGCATATATGGTAAGACATTAATGAAATAAAATAAATTCTTTCTTTGTCTTAATGTAAAAACATACTAGTATATTAGATTTTAGGAAAATAGTAACAAAATAAAAACTTATTGAAATAAATATAACATAAAACAATTTAGCAAATACAGTATTATTTTTCTTTTATTTTATATTAATTCGGGTCACATTGACCAGTAGCTTGATAAAATAAAAGGGGAGGAGAGGATTAGTGAATATTGTTTACAGGCCAATGCTACCAGAAAGCTCTGGTCCCTGCTGGCTGGCACGGGCATCAGTCCTCAGGCTGGCTTTGAGTCCTACTCCTGCAGATCTCAGTTTCCCAAACTGCTATTAATAATGCTGCCAACCATGGCACTTTTCTTCACTCTCTCAGCACTTTCTGTCACACATTAATAATACTCCTCAACAGAAAAACACCATTAAGCTAAATAAGTTAAAAAGCCTTTACTAAGGAGAAAATGCATGCTCACTATACTGAAAGGGAAATGAAGGTAAAAAGTGAGCCAGCAGTTAAAGTCATTTGATCTTTCAGTCAGGAGCCAGAACAGAATATAATCGTTTCACACTCTCTGTGAGCAGCAAAGTATATTTTAAGCCACCGAGAAATCAAGACAGAGAAGGTGTTGGAAAGGCACAGGAGGAAGGAAAAAGACCTTAGCAGGGCAAGTTTGTAAAATGGTACAGGCTATGTAATTTTTTATGAAATATCCAGCAGTTTATTTGTCTATTTTGTCTCATTCACTACATGATGATGATGATGATAATGAAGAGGAGGAGGAGGAGGAGAAGGAGGAGGAGGAGGAGGAGGAGAAGGAGGAGAAGGAGGAGGACAAGAAGGATGAGGAGGAGGAGGAGGAGGAGGAGGAATCAATCATCATTCTAGGTGTTGGGAGTACAATGATTTAAAAGACATTTGAGCCTGGCCAGCATGGCTCAGTGGTTGATAGTCAATCTACGAATCAGGATGTCATGGTTCGATTCTAGGTCAGGGCACATGCCTAGGTTGCAGGCTCGACCCCCAGAGGGAGATGTGCAGGAGGCAGCCAATCAATGATTCTCTCTCCCTCTGCTTTGCTCTCTGAAATCAATTAAAACATCTATTTTTTTATAAAAAAAAAAAAACCCTCTGGTTTCCATCTGGCCTGCCTTTTCCTTTCTCTCACTTGCTGGTTGTGAAGGAAGCCAGCTTCCATGTGCTGAGCTGCCCTAGAGAGAGGCTGACTGTTGAGAAGTGAGGGAGCCTCTGGCTAATGGCCCTGGAGGAGCTGAGGTTCACAGTCCAATAGCCCACGGACAGCTGAACCCTGCCAATAACTACCCCACATTGCTGACTTACAGAAACTGTGAGGTAATGAATGCCTATTGATTTAAACTACTACTATTAAGTTTGGG
>PVJN01019608.1:0-36920 GCA_004026805.1 Lasiurus borealis
CTTGGCTCAGCCACTTTAAAAAGTCTTCCGTTTTCCCAACCATCGATAGTGGGGGAAAAAAAGTACCTTCTCTGTGATGTTGTAAGAATGAAAGGAAATAAAATGCTAAATGCACGATTGGACGCGCCGGTGACCTACACACGGTGGCTGCCAATAGAAAGTGCTCCTGGATCCTGTGCCCATGAGCTTCAACATTGAAATTGCTGTTTGTGGCGCCTCTGATGTTCATCCAGTAGGCAAGGTGATAGAAGGAACGGGCCACCTTTTCATTTTGCCTGGGGAACTACGAAAGGTAAAGTAAGGGAACGCACTGAGCACCCCAGTTGAGAGGAGTGAAAGAAGAACGATCTGTAGGCAAATGGTATTCCTATCGTGGACTTGCCGAAGTGTGCGTGATAGGTTCCTTTTAGAGTCCATAGTTGCCCTCCTGTCCAGCCCTCTCTCCCAAACAGTCATCATCTTCTTGGCTTTCCTCTCCCCTCCGCTGGCTCTTTTTTTTTTTTTTAAATTAAATCTTTATTGTTCAGATTATTACATTTGTTTCTCTTTTTCCCCCTCCACCTAACTCCCACCCTTCCCTCTGCCCTTAACTCCCTCCCATTGACCTCATCCATAGGTGTATGATTTTTGTCCAGACTCTTCCTGTACAACCCTCACCCCTTTCCCCCTGAGAATTATCAGTCCAATCCCTTTCTGTGCTCCTGATTCTATTATATCCACCAGTTTATTCTGTTGATCAAATTTTTAATTCACTTAATTTTTAGATTCACTTGTTGATAGTTATGTATTTGTTGTTCATAATTTTTTTTCTACCTTTTTCTTCTTCCTCTTCTAAAAGAGTACCTTTTAGCATTTCATATAATACTGGTTTGGAGTTGATGAACTCCTTTAGCTTTTTCTTCTCAGTGAAGCTCTTTATCTGCCCTTCAATTCTGAATGATAGCTTTGCTGGATAGAGTATTCTTGGTTGTAGGTTCTTGCTATTCATCACGTTGAATATTTTTTTGCGCTGGCTCTTTTTTAATCAGCTTTTTCTCCTCTGGCCTGGCAATCTGCTCATGTCCTCCAACCCACACTACCTTCCTGACACTGTGCTTTTGGTGTGCCTTCCGAAGGGACAGTCTGTAGAGCTGGGTTCCAGCACTGATACATTTAGGACAACGATAATAACAGTCTGCAGTTTTCAATTTTCCTCCCCATTTCCAACCTCAACATCCAAGAAATCTAAATTTTCTCCCCCCTTTTCAGTCTCCCATCCCTACAATAAACCCTTAGCAAATCGCAAGCACATATTTTCCTAAAAATACAACCCTTGACTAGTCACCCCATCCACTCTACGACCTGGGTCGCCTGTGCACGCTGGGTGTATTTTTTTTCACAATGCAAAGATGCCAACTTGTGAGCCTAAGAATATTGCCGGGTCCAAGGGGTGGAAATTCTATGTGACCTTTCTTAGTCTTTGCAGACCACTATTCTGGAGCAGGAGGGCCTGGCATAGGGGAGTCAAGTACACGGTGGGTAGAAAGACGCGGTGTTTCAGGCAGATAGCCTCTGTCTCATTAGAAAAAAAAAAAAAAGGATAGGATTTCTTTAAAAAAGAGAATGTGAGATAGTAGATGTTAAGTAAACTTAATATGGTAATCACTTCATTACATGTACATATATCTAATTATTATGTTGTAATTCAATGTTATATGTCAGTTTACATCTCAATAAAACCGAGGGGAGAAATAAATAAAGAGGAACACCTAACTTCCTGGCTCCCAGTTTAGCAGTTGGGTAAATGAGAGCGATCAAGGCCACCACGCGCAGTTTTCCCGGCAGCTCTCTAAACTGCAGGTACCAGCAGCTTTGTTCTTAGCTGATGGGGGTCTCTGCAAGAAAGCCCGGGACAAATTCACCCCGCCCCCCCAGACCTGTGTTCCATTGTATCTAGTGGAAGAGCCTCCGGAATGAAAAACACCAAGGGAGGGGGTGGTAGCTAGAAGGCAGACTTACTACATTCTTTGGCCAGGAAAGCAATTTGAATAAAGCCGAGAATGCTTCAGAAGCTGTCGGAGACCTTGGGTTTGTTTGGGTAGACGGTACGGGTGGGGGAGGGGTGTGTTGTAAAGTGCTAGAGTCCAGGGCTGCCAATGTAAGTGACTCAATGAAACCCTTATTTTAGGTTTTATAGGCAGGCGCACATCGGAAATAACGAGGGTTCCGTTCCAGGCCACAACAATGAGACAAATACGCCAATCACACGCGTTACACACGTTTTTTGGTTTCTCAGTGCACATAAATGTTACATGTACTCCACTGTGACCCATTAAGTGTGCAATAGCATTACGTGTAAGATACAGTATATACATACATTAATTTAAAATACATTTTTCTAACAATGTGAACCACCGTCTGAGTGTTCAGCGAGTCATAGTCTATTTTTTAAATTCTTTTAAAATTTATTTTTTATTGAAGTAACATTGGTTTAAAACATTATACAAGTTTCAGGTTTCAATTATTATAATTGAACATCTATGTGTCCTGCATCATGCTCACTATCAAAAGTCTAGTTTCCATCCATCACCATACAATTGAGCCCTTTTATCCTATTTCTATCTTTTTTTTTTTTTTGAAAAGTTAAAAATTCCTTAATTTTTTATTCCTGGTACCACTACCACAATTTACAGGGCAATATACCTGATGTAATGAAAAAAGAAAAAGAAAAAGAAAAAGCTACAACAGATAAAAGACCTCAGGAATGTACATCTAATTGACAGTACACTGCATTAATCAATAGCTGCACTTTTTGCAAACTGTGGCTGTGACAGTCCTGAACAAGAAGGGTTTCCTGTTTAAGCTGCAGTAACTTTTCTGACTACGGATCATCGTTCCTCCTGTGGCAGATTTTTACAGTTCCTCTAATGCATTTGGGACGACTGTCTCAAAGTAACCTGCAGCTTTCCTGACAACTCCTCGCTCTCTCTCCTGCTAAGAACTGGAGCCCTTTTCTGCTGAGTTTTTAGAACCTTCTGCTACCATATCCACCACTTCCACCACCAGATCCATAACCACCACCATATGGGCTGCCCGAGCTTCTTCCACCAAAACCGCCCCCCTTCATGGGTCCATAATTTGATTGCTGTTGTCCACTGTAATTTCCAAAATCAGTATAGTTTCCACCTCCACCATAGTTACCACCAAAATTTCCCCCTTCATTGTAACCATCATATCCTCCACCACCGCCACCATATCCACCATCTTGGTTTCCATATCCTGGTCTACCATCACCACCATAGCCTCCTCTACTACTATAACCAGGACCACCGCCATAGTTGCCACCATCACCTCCAAATCCATTATATCCACCGTCACCTCCTCCATAACTACCTCTGCTGCCACCTCCACCGCCATAGCCTCCTCTTCCACCAAAGTTTCCATCACGGCCAAAGTTACCTCCACCACCTCCAAAATTTCCTCCCCGACCCATGAAATTGCCAGATCCACCTCCATGGCCTCTTTGTGATCCAGCAGACTGCATTTCTTGTTTGGAAAGGGCCTTTTTCACTTCACAATTATGCCCATTAAGAGTGCAGTCTTTCTGAACAACCATTTTATCAACTGTCTCATGATCATCGAAAGTTACAAGAGCAAATCCTCTTTTTTTCCCCACTCTGCCTATCCTCCATAACTTCTATGGTTTCAATTCTGCCATATTTTTCAAAGTAGTCTCTCAAATTATATTCTTCTGTATCTTCTTTAATACCACCAACAAAAATTTTCTTCACTGTCAGATGGGCACCAGGTGTTACAGAATCCTCTCTGGAAACCGCTCTCTCTGGTTCCACTACACGCCCATCAACCTTGTGTGGTCGAGCACACATGGCCGCGTCCACCTCTTCAACACAAGAATAAGTCACAAAGCCAAAGCCCCGGGAACGTTTTGTTTGGGGGTCTCTCATCACCACACAACCTGTGAGTGTGCCCCATTTCTCAAAATGTTCTCTTAAACTGTCATCTGTAGTTTCAAAGTTCAGACCACCAATAAACAGTTTTCTCAACTGCTCTGGTCATGGCCCTCCTCCCCCCGGACCGGGCGGCGGTTTTACCTCCATTTTAAGACCGGACTCGCCTCTTCCAACTTGAGTTCAATATGGGACCCTCCTATTTCTATCTTCTTTGCATTATTTCACTCCACCTCATTCAATAACTAACTAACTGTTCCTTGTTGATATGTGCACACACATACATCTCTATATATATTTTGTGATTTAACAAACATCTATTGGCCAGGAAATATTTATTAATTTATTTATTGCTTATTTTTTGAAATTATAGTTGAGGAACCCAAGAAGTAAAGAAGTGACCAGGAGTTAAAAAAAAAAAAAATACCTGTAAGTCTTTAATTTAATCTCCTCTTATAATGATTTTGTACTGTCCTGATGTTCCTTCTACTAACCTGGTGGTTCTCTCTCCATTTCCTTTCTGGTTCCTCCTTATTCCTGGTATACTGAAAGGCTCCGTCCTCAAACCTCTTTTCTATTTATACACACTACCTTGGTGATCTCATTCTGCCGTGGAACTTCAAATGTCATCTATATACTTTTGACTTTCAAATGTGTATCTATATCCCAGACCTATTCCCCTATCTCCAGTCTCATATATCCAACTCCCTACTTAACATCTTCACTTGAATTTCTAATAAGCAGCACAAAATCAATATTTCCAAATCAAACTTCCAATGTTCCTCCTCTACACAAGTTCTTTCTATAGCTTTCTCCATCAGTGTTTGATAAATTCCATCTGTTCAGTTGCTCAGGCCTAAATCATAAAACTAGTCCGTCAAAATACATCTAGAATCCAGTTGCTTCTTTTAAAAATATATATATATTTTTATTGATTTCAGAGACGAATGGAGAGGGAGAGATAGAAACATCCACAATGAGAGAGAGAGTCATTGATCGGCTATCTCCTGCATACCCCACACTGGGAACTGCTATTGCAACCTGGTCATGTACCCTGACTGGGAATCAACCCCTGACCTCCTGATTTAGAGGCAGACCCTCAACCACTGAACCATGCCAGCTGGGCTCCAGTTGCTTCTTTTTAAAATTTTTTTTTACTACACACGTTTCCTTTTTTAACTGTTTGAGTGGATTTTTTTATCATCACATGGACTAGGACTCAGAGAACCAGTAGAGTAGCAGGAAATAGTTATTTCTTTTATTTGTTTATTTAAAAATATTTTTATTGATTTCAGAGAGGAAAGGAGAAAGGAGAGAGAGAAACATCAAAGAGAAAGAATCACTGATCAGCCTGCTCCAGGCCCCTTACTGTGGATCGAGCCCGTAACCCCAGTATGTGCCCTGACTAGGAATCAAACCATGACCTCCTAGTTCATAGGTGATGCTCAGCCACTGAGCCATGCCAGCCAGTCTATCTATCTATCTATCTATCTATCTATCTATCTATCTATCTATCATCTATCATCTGTCTTTTAAAGAAATGTATTTATTTTGTTACTGTCCAAATCACAAAAGAAATGGGGTTTGAAACTACCCAAGTCCTCTGGCAACAGAGGAAGCTCACATTGGCAAGTTCCAACCAAGCTGAACTTAACCCCGTACTAAGTATCTAGAAGACCACTACACAATCCAAAGTGCCATATGCTGCTTGGACTGTTCAATGCCTTCCAACTGCTCTCCTTGTTTGTAATCTAGTCTCAACCTATTGGGCAAAATGAGAAAGAGAAAGAGAGAGGGAGGGACGGAGAGAGAAAATGATCTGTTGTTTCACTTACTAGTATTTATTTATTCATTGATTGATTCTTATATGTGCCCTGACGGGAGGTCAAACTCACAACCTTGGTATATGGAGACAACTCTAACCAACTGAGCTACCCAGCCAGGGCTTGTCCTAGATCTTTCAGTTGGGAAAGGCACCCAGGAATCTTAACTTTTAAGATTCTCTAATTTTTGCTTTTTTGCAACGGTTTTGTTGCCAGAACACAAGTGTTGTAAAAACCACCACTAAATCAAACCCAAAATGAGAAAGGAAAAGACTCCTATTAACATCATCATCTTGGACACGTAGATTCCGGCAAGTCTACCAGTACTTGCCATGTGACCTACAAATGTGGTGGGATTGACAAAAGACCCATCAAAAAATTGGAGAAGGAAGCTGCTGAGATAGGGAAATATGCCGCGATAAACTAAAAGCTGAACACGCCCTTGCTGGTGTGGCTCGGTTGGTTGCCCCATGTACCAAAAGGTCTTGTTTTTGATTTCCAGTCAAGGCTCATACCTAGGTTTTGAGTTCCATCCCCAGCCTTGGGTGAGGTATGTGCAAGAGGCAGCTGATCAATGTTTCTCAACTTCTACCTTTTTCTCTCTCTCTCCCCCTCCTCTTCTTTCTTGCCTCTCGGACATGCATCTCCTAAACTCTAAGATCTCCCTGAGAGACTTGCAACGAGGGAAGCAATGGGCAGTGGCAGCTCATCCTGGGCTGTCTTGACCCCTTGAGTCTGTCTTCTCTTCTTCTCTGACTTTCTATGAGCCAAAGCAGCCCTGCCTAGGCTCTGTCCTGTTGCTTCTTCTACCCTAAGCCCTTCCTTGTTTCACTGTCTCCAGCTGTAATAAACATATTCTAAAATAAATAAATAAATAAATAAATCTCTATTTTTAAAAAAATATATTTTATTGATTTTTTTACAGAGAGGAAGGGAGAGGGATAGAAAGTCAGAAACATCGATGAGAGAGACACATCGATCAGCCGCCTCCCGCACACCCCACACTGGAGATGCGCCCGCAAGCAAGGCACATGCCCCTGACCGGAATTGAACCCCGGACCCTTCAGTCCGAGGCCGACGCTCTTATCCACTGAGCCAAACCGGTCTCGAAATCTCTCATTTTTATGCATCCTAAATTTTGAGAAGCACTGCTCTGGAATACAGTGCGAGGCAGTAGGGAAAATAGAGCTTCAGTGGATAAAACACTGATATTCACAGAATAGCAAGAACTCTCAAAAAACACACATTTCTTTCTTGTGGTTCAGTTTTAGAGTTGGCGGATCTAACTAAAGGTTTATAATATTTAAGGATTAAATTATGAATGCTAAATTCTAAATTCTTTTAGAGGAGAGGACTGAAAGGTAAACCATCAAAGTGAATTGTCCATCTTAACCCTGAGCAACACTACAGAAAGCAGGACTGCACTCCCCTTTTCCCACCTTGCCCGCCGGGTATCTTTGACCCCGAGTAAGAAAGGATTTCTTTTCCTACTCTTAGATCTAGCCCCCAGGAAAGGGAAGATATCTGGAAAAGTCTACCAAATCCAAGCAAACACTTAACATTGCTCCTGAATAATGTGATTGTCATTGGCCCAGAAGTGAATAGGCTTCTCATTTTCTCAATAGGTATTAGAAAATGCGGAAGCGGAACTTAGAAAAGTTGATGGTTGTAGGAGTTGAGTCAGGTGATGAAGGTTGTGGTGAGAAAAAAGGAGAAACTCTAGCCACCATAGTTGCTGTAATTTGCTGGTAGTAGAATGAAATAAAGCTGTTAATACTAATAATAATGCATCTAAATATTGTATTTAAAATATTTTAGGATGCCAGAGTATTCTAATAATATAAAGAGATGAGAGAAAAAAGGAGCTAGAGGTTCCTGTCTCCCAGGAGTACCTACATGTTTTTAAAAATTTTATTTATCGATTTAAGAGAGAGAGAGAGAAACATTGATTTGCTGTTCTACTTATTTCTGCATTCATTTATTGGTTGATTCTTGTATGTGCCCCATCAGCTAGCAACGAAGATCAATATTATGCCTCCAACATAGCACCATTCCTTCAGGTGGGTGATTAGCCATTTATGTAGGGGCAGGTTAATTCTTAGGACCACTTTCATGTTGGAAGAAGCAGTACTTTGTTCTTATTAGAATAGACATTTAGTCTGGATACATATTTGCCTTTCCTGCATAAATGCTTTGCCAAAATTACTACCTGTGCATCTACAGGATGCGTTACCTACCTCCGTGGTATTTCACACAGCGTTCTGATTGTTTACTTTATTGAAAATGAAGTGTCACAAATATGCTTATACTTATGGATTTCACCAGTCTCACAATGTTTCCCATGACCCTGAAGTAGTTGGCTAGAATGGTGGAATGGCCTTTGGAAGACCCATTTACTGAGTCAGCGAGGTGGTAACACTTTTCAGAGCCCTGGGGATTGTCCTACAGGAGGCGGTGCATGCTCTGAAGGAGAAAGGAGGGAACCACATAATAGTAGGGTGCCAGAGCAGCAGCAACATCCGGCATCTGTTCCTTTCACGCTCACCTGGCTACTGCCGCCTCCTTTCCCATTCCTGTGTAGGAATTTTGTGCACCAGACCTCTATTATTACCAATAAATAAAAGAAAGGAAGAAAGAGTTAACACCCGGGCATTGACAGTGGCATCTGGTTTATTTGGTTTGTTCAATTTGGCATTTGTTATTAACAAAGGTCTTTTTGAAAGGAAATGAACTCCCCTCCATCTTGTCCTATAGGGCTGGGCCCTCTGCCTAAACCCCTCCCTTTTCTGGGAGGGGCCACAGGTGTGCCAGCAATGTCCTAGCTTCCCCGACCGCCACCCAAATGGACCAATGAAGCTCCAGGAACACAGCGAGGGTCCTAATAAGGCTAAACCACAGAAAGACCCTAATTCAAGTGACCAATCTCTGTAACCCTCGTCACTTTCCTACTCCCTCCCAATTATCCTACCCCATAAAACTCATTGTTTCCGCCCGGCTCGCTCTCTTGCCTCACTGCTGCGCCAGAAAGAGGCTGGGAGCCAAACCCAGGTTTGAATAGACTCTTTGCTTTTGCATGGGAAAAGGCTCCTTAGTGGTTGATTATTGGGGACCCCGAACTCAGGGCATAACATTTTTATTTGGCTTTATTAGTTTATCTTTAAAAATACATTAAAGCCCTACCTAAGTGGTTGGCAAACTGCCATGATTTGCTGCTCTGTTGACTAATGAGTTTGCTGCACACTGCCCTAGCTGGTTTGGCTCAGTAGATAGAGCATTGGCCTACAGTCTGAAGGGTCACGGGTTTGATTCTGGCCAGGGACACTAGCCCAGGTGATGGGCTCAATCCCTATAGAGAGCATGCAGGAGGCAGCTGATCAATAATTCTCTCTCATTATTGATGTTTCTCTCTCTCCCTTCGTCTCTAAAAATCAATAAAAATATGTTTTTTATAAAAAATCTCAACTTCATTAATTATCAAAGAGATGCAAATTAACACACCATGAGGTACCACCTTACACCTACCAGTATGGCTACCACCAATAAATCGATAAATAAGTGCTGGTAAAGATTTGGAGAAAAATAAACCTTCGTACACGGCTAGTGGGGATATATACAGGTGCAACTACTACAGTGTAGAGTTTTCTCAAAAAAATTAAATTTGGAGAATCTAAGATGACAGCATAGGTAAACATCTACACTGCTGCCTCACACAACAATTTCAGAACTACAACTAAAAGACAGATCAGGCATCATCTAGAACCACACAAAAGCTGGCTGAGTGGAAATTCTTCAACTAGAAGGAAAGAGAGGGGCTCACAGAAAGCCAGAGGAGCTGCAAAAAGCTGAGGTACAGAGACGCACGTGTGGAGAGAGCGAGTGCCAGAGTACCTGGCTGGCTTTCTCTGGCGGGAGGGAAACGGAGACTCTCAAAGGCATTGAACCCCTTATCCTACAACACTAAACCCCAGATCCACCCAAAACTCATACGGGTTGAGTTTGGAGTGTAAAAGGGAGAAGTGCACAGAAATTTAGGGGAGTCGCAAAGGATCAGAAGTCTGGTGGCATGCATGGCACTGAGCGAGGAGGACCCACTGCTGATTGTGCTGCTGGCTTTCACAAGTGGGCGGGAGACAGACCCTCGCAACTGTGCCACTTCTAACTCCACTAAACCCCAGTTTCAGGCAAAACCCTGGGGACTCAGACTCATATGATCCCGGAGCGCAAGGGTACCTGAGGGGTAGCAGCCTAGAGGCACTGAGAGAGTGCTTGAGCCCGCACACAGGGACCACTCCAGAATTACCCAGTCACCTGAGACTCAGGGGCCATGGAGGGCAGGGCTGACTGGAAGGCAAGGTGATCCATAAGTCCTGAGACTCCACCCACCCCAAGCCCAACAGAGAGGCTTTTGCAGTTTTGTATAATAAGGCTGAATCCAACACAGAAAATGCTGAGACAAGGGAAGGGATCATAAACAAAAGAAATGGAGGAAAACAAACAACTGGATATAGAGTTCAAAACCACGCTTACAAAGTTTTTCAAGAATATCCTAGAAAAGTTGGATAAAGTTAGCGAGACCCAAGAGGAGATGAAAAAGAACCAACTAGAAATGGAAAAGATCCAACTAGAGATGGAAAAGGACCAACTAGAAATTAAACGTACACTGACTGAAATAAAAAGTATTATACAGAGTTCTAACAGCAGACTAGAGAAAGGCAAGAATCAAGTAAAAAATTTGAAATATAGAGAGGCAGAAAACACTCAACTGGAAAAGCAAGAAGAGAAAAGAATCCAAAAATGTGAAGATAATGTAACGAGCGTCTGGGACAGCCTCAAGCGTACCAACATCAGAATTGTGGGGGTGCCAGAAGAAGAGAGAGAGCAAGATACTGAAAACCTATTTAAAGAAATAATGACTGAAAACTTCCCACATCTGGTACAAGAAATAGACTTACAAGTCCAGGAAGCACACAGAAACCCATATAAAAGGAATCCAAAGAGGACCACACCAAGACACATCATAATTAAAATACCAAGAGCAAAAGACAAAGAGAGAATAATAAAAACAGGAACACAAAAACAGTTCATTACCTACAAGTGAGCACCCATACAACTGTCAGCTGATTTCTCCATAGAAATGATGCAAGCCAGATGGGAGTGGCAGGAAATATTCAACGTGATGAATAGCAAGAACCTACAACCAAGAATACTCTATCCATGAAAGCTATCATTCAGAATTGCAGGGTAGATGAAGAGCTTCACAGATAAGAAAAACCTAAAGAAGTTCATCAACTCCAAACCAGTATTATATGAAATGCTGAAAGGTACTCTTTTAGAAGAGGAAGAAGAAAAAGGTAAAAGACAAAAAATTATGAACAACAAATACATATCTATCAACAAGTAAATCTTAAAAATAAGTGAATTAAAAATTTGATCAACAGAATAAACTGGTGAATATAATAGAATCAGGAGCACAGAAAGGGAGTGGACTAATAATTCTCGGGGGGAAAGGGGTGAGGGGTGTACAGGGAGAGATTGGACAAAAATCATACAACTTTGGATAAGGTCAATGGGAGGGAGGTAAGGGTAGAGGGAAGGGTCGGAGCTGGATGGAGGGGAGCTATGGAGGGGAAAAAAGAGAAACAAATGTAATAATCTGAATAATAAAGATTTAATAAAAAAAGAAATAATGACAGAAAACTTCCATGATATAGGGGCGGGGGGAAACCCACTCAAATCCAAGAAGCTCACAGAGTCCCTAGCAAAATGAACCCCAAAAGACCAATGCCAAAGCACATTATAATTAAATTGGCAAAAACCAATGACAAAGTAAGAATCTTAAAAGCAGCCCGAGAGAGAAAGAAAGTTACCTACAAAGTTACCTACAAAGGAAGCCCCATTAGACTACCAACTGATTTCTCAACAGAAACTCATCAGTGCAGAAGGGAATGGAATAAAATATATAAAGTCATGCAAAGGAAGGGTATGAATCCAAGAATACTGTACCCAGCAAGGCTATCAATCAAAATTGAAGGTGAGCTGAAACTGCTTCAGTGGACTGGACAGAGCATCGGCCTGTGGACTGAAAGGTCCCAGGTTTGATTCTGGTCAAGGGCATGTATCCTGGTTGCAGGTACATCCCCAGTGCGGGGAGTGCAGGAGGCGGCTGATTGATGTCTCTCTCTCATCAATGTTTCCAACTCTCTATCCCTCTCCCTTCCTCTCTGTAAAAAATCAATAAAATATATTTAAAAAAAAAAAAAAGGAAGGTGAGGAGAATCCGAGATGGCGGCATAGGTAAACCTATAGATAGAATGCATTTCCTCATTAAAATAGCAACAGCATATTTCACAGACATAGAAAGAACTCTCCAAAAATTCATCGGGAATAAAAAAAGATCCCGAATTGCCACAGCAATCCTGAGAAAGAAGAATAAAGTACGTGGGATCCCAATACCAGATTTCAAGCTGTATTACAAAGCCACTGTTCTCAAAACAGCCTGGTACTGGCACAAGAACAGACATATAGATCAATGGAATAGAATAGAGAATCCAGATATCCATCCAAACCACTATGCTCAACTAATATTTGACAAAGGAGGCATGAACATAAAATGGAGTCAAGATAGCCTCTTCAACAAATGGTGTTGGGAAAATTGGACAGATACATGCAAAAAAATAAAACTGGACCACCAAGTTACACCAAATAAAAAATAAACTCAAAATGGATACAGGACTTAAACATTACAGGGGAAACCATAAAAATATTAGAGGAATCCACAGGCAGCACAATCTCAGACATATGCCCAAAGAACTTTTTCACTGATACTGCTCCAAAGGCAATGGAAGCTAAAGAAAAAATACACAAATGGTACTACATCAAAATAAAAAGCTTTTGTACAGCAAAAGAAACCATCAACAAAACAACAAGGAAGACCACTATATGGGAGAACATATTTGCAAATGTTATCACTGATAAAGGTTTAATCTCCAACATATACAGCCAACTTATACAACTTAATAAAAGGAAGATAAATGACTCAATAAAAATATGGGCAACGGACCTAAATAGAACCTTTTCGAAAGATGACAGAAGGAAGTCCAAGAGATACATGAAAACATGTTCAAAATCACTAATTATCAGAGTGATGCAAATCAAAACGACAATGTGATACCATCTTACACCTGTCAGAATGGCAATCATCAACAAATCAACAAACCGACAAGTGTTGGCGAGGATGCGGAGAAAAAGAACCCTTGTGCACTGTTGGTGGGAATGCAGACTGGTGCAACCACTGTGGAGAACAGTATGGAGTTTTCTTAAAAAACTAAAAATGGATCTCCCATTTGACCCAGCAATCCCACTCTTAGGAATTTACCCTAAGAACTTACAAACACCAATCAGAAAGGATTTATGTACCCCTATGTTCATAGCAGCGCAATTTATAATAGCTACAATTTGGAAACAGCCTAGGTGCCCGTCAGCAGATGAGTGGATCAGAAAACTGTGTTACATCTACACAATGGAATTCTATGCTGCCATTCAAAAGAAGGAACTCTTACCGTTTGCAGCAACCTGGATGGAACTGGAGAGCCTTATGCTTAGTGAAATAAGCCAGTCAATGAAGGAGAAGCACCACATGCTCTCCCTCATTTGTGGATAATAAAGAACATTGTAAACTGATGAACCATAGAGTAGATACAGAGGCTGTAAAATATCAAACAGACTGTGATATTATAGCAGGAAGATTAAGGAGAGGTGGTGTAGGTAAGAGATCAATCAAAGGACTTGTATCTATGCATATAAGCATAACCAATGATCATAGACACTGAGGGGGGGGGTATGTGTCTGTAAGGAGGCGAACTGAAGATGAGGAGAATCCAAGATGGCGGCACAGGTAAACCTATAGATGCAATGCATTCCCCATTAAAATAGCAACAGCATATTTCACAGACCTAGAAAGAACTCTCCAAAAATTCATCTGGAATAAAAATGTTTTCTGTTTTTTACCTCAGGATTCAAATTCTATCTTTTGCAATATTTCCTACATCGCATGCCCGAAGCCTCCATTTGTTTCTCAATGTTTTCAGCCCCCTAAACACACAAACTCATACCTGTTTCAGGCCATAGATTATGTCAAGAAAAAAGATTAAATTGTATCTAGTAGGTAGTTGAATAATATTGAAGTACTCATATTCAGGGAGAGATATTCATTACATACTAAAGGCCTGGTACACAAATTTGTGCACCAGTGGGGTCCCTCTGTCTGGTCTGTGGGATCAGGCTAAAGCCAGCTCTTCATTATCCCCTGAGGAGTCCTAGATTGCGAGTGGGTGCAGGCCAGGCTGAAGGACCCCACCAGTGCATGATTGGGTCCGGGGAGGGGTGTGAAAGGTTGGCCAGCTGGGGAGGGACTGTGGGAGGACTCCAGGGCATGTCTGGCCCATTTCGCTCAGTCCCAATCAGCCAGACCCCAGAAGCAAGCTAACCTACCAGTCAGAACATCTGCCCCCTGGTGGTCAGGGCACATCAAAGTGAGCAGTTGAGTCCACTTAGCATATTATTAGCATATTATGCTTTGATTGGTTGAACAGACGACCAGACAGTTAGCGCATTAGGCTTTTATTGTATAGGATTTTTCACATTGGATTTGAGGACTCTACAAGGATACATAAAATATCGTATACATAGAAAAAAATATATAATAATGCCAGAAGAAAAAACTATTAGGTTGATATAAACTAAAGATTATAGTAAGCAAAATAATGTGATATTTGCATAACAACGGACACAGAGATCAATGAAACAGAATAGATAACCCAGAAATAAACCCATACGTGTAAGCCATTTCATTTGTGACAAAGGAGCCAAGGATGTACATTTCATGCTTCAATGAATGATGTTGCAAAACTTGAGCAGTCACATGTGAAAGAATGAAACGGAACCATCTTATACCATATATAAACATTAACTCAAAATGGATTAAACACTTGAGTGTAAGATTTGAAATGATAAAACTCTTGGAAGAAAACATGGGCAGTAAGCTCCTTGATATTGTTGTTGGCAATAACTTTTTTTTATACCACAGGAAAAGGCAACAAAAACAAAAAATAAACGAGTGGAAATTCAACACACTAAAAACTTCTGCACAGCAAAGGAAACCATTGACAAAATGAAAAGGCAACCTACTGAATGGAAGAACATATTTGCAAATCATATATCTAATAAGGGCTTCATATACAAAATAAATAAAAAATTCAAACAACTCAATAGGCCAAAAACAATCTGAAAGACACACAGATGGCCAACATCATTCATTACCAGGGAAATGCAAATAAAAATCAGAGGAAACTAAGATGGCAGCATAGGTTAATACCTAAACTGCTGCTTCACATAACAATTTCAAAACTACAGCTAAAAAACAGAACGGACATCATCCAGAACCACAGGAAAGCTGGCTGAGTGGAAATTGTACAACTAGAAGGAAAGAGAGGGGCTCACAGAGACTCAGAGGAGCTGCAAAAAGCTGAGGTACAGAGATATGTGTGTGGAGAGGATGGGCGGCTGAGTGCCTGGCTGGCTTCCTCTAGTGGGAGAGAGACAGAAACTCCCGACTGTACTGAACCCCAGTTCCAGGTGAGACTCATACAGGGGGATCTGGACTGTTGAGAAAAGGGAGAAGTGCACAGAAACTCAGGCGAGCAATGAAAGGCAGAGATCTGGAGGCGCACGTGTGAGTGCATGTAGAGGAATAATTGCTGATTGTGCTGCTGGCTTTCTCTAGTGAGAGGATAAGGGAACCTCCCAATTGCGCTGAACTCTAGTTCCAACTGCACTGAACCCCAGTTTTGGGTGAGACCCTGGGGACCCAGACTCATACAGGTCCCTGGAGCCCACGGAAACTCAGGGGAGTCCCAAAAGGCACAGGGCTGGAGGCACGTGCGTGCACGCACAGAGAGGGTTGCAGCAATTACCGAGGGACACTGACATCCAGGGGCCTTCTAGGGCAGGGCTGATGGGAAGCCAAGGCTCTCTGCTCAGCTCTGAGACTCTGCCTCATCCAAGCTGAACACAGAGGCTTTTGCAATTTTGCAAGTCTTGTCTCATAAGGCTAACTCCAGCACAGAAGTCTCCCAACATAGACACAGCTGATCCTCACAGCCAAGTGGCTTGGAGGACAATCCCCTCCAGCGATACCAAAAACAATCAAGATTTAACTACAACAAGACTGTCCACACAGTCCACAAGAGTGTCCTCAGGTAACTGGGGAGGCAGAGATATTGGGCCATATAGGACAACTAGCACACAAAGCTACTCTACCAAATCAGGGAAGCAGCGAAAATGCAGACAAAGGAACAGATCACAAATGAAAGAAATGAAGGACAACAAATTACTGGATATAGAGTTCAAACCACGGTTATAAGATTTTTCAAGAATTTCCTAGAAAAGGTGAATAAATTTAGCGAGAACCTCTAGGATATGAAAAAGGACCAACTAGAAATTAAACATACACTGACTGAAATAAAAATTATTATACAGAAACCTAACAGCAGAGTAGAAGAATGCAAGAATCAAGTCAAAGATTTGAAAAACAAGAAGCAGAAAACACTCAACTGGAAAAGCAAAATGCAAAAAGAATCCAAAAATGTGAAGATAGTGTAAAGAGCCTCTGGGACAACCTCAAGTGTACCAACATCAGAATTATTGGGGGGTGGGGGGGGGAGAAGGGTGGTGGATGGGGTAGAAGAAGAGAAAAAGAGCAAGATACTGAAAACCTATTTTAAGAAATAATGACTGAAAACTTCCCCCACCTGGTGAAAGAAATAGACTTACAAGTCCAGGAAGTACACAGAACCCCAAACAAAAGGAACCCAAAGAGGACCACATCAAGACACATCATAATTAAAATACCAAGAGCAAAAGACAAAGAGAAAATCTTGAAAGCAGCAGGAGAAAAACAGTTAATTACCTACAAGGGAGCATCCATAGAATTGTCAACTGATTTCTCAACAGAAACAATGCAGGGCAGATGGGAGTGGCAAGAAATATTCAACTTGATGAATAGCAAGAACCTACAACCAAAATTACACTACCCAGCAAAGCTATCATTCAGAATTGAAGGTCAGATAAAGAGCTTGACAGATAAGAAAAAGCTAAAGGAATTCATCAACACCAAACCAGTATTATATGAAATGCTGAAAGGTCCTCTTTAAGAAGAGGAAGAAGAAGAAAAAGGTAAAGATAAAAATTATGAACAACAAATACATATCTATCAACAAGTGAATCTAAAAATCAAGTGAATTAAAAATCTGATGAACAGAATAAACTGGTGAATATAATAGAATCAGGGGCATAGAAAGGGAGTGGACTGACAATTCTCAGGGGAAAAGGTTGAGGAGGGTGCAGGAAGAGACTGGACAAAAATTGTACACCTATGGATGAAGACAATGGATGTAAGGGCAGAGGGGGGTGGGAATAGGGTGGAGGGGAGCTATGGAGGGAAAAAAGAGGAACAATTGTAATAATCTGAACAATAAAGATTTATTAAATTTAAAAAATCACAATCACTTCACACATGTGTTAAAATGGCTATTATAAAAAAGATAAGAGATAACAAATGTGAAGATGTAGGGGAAAAGGAGCTTTGTACACTGTTGGCGGAAATATAGAATGGTGCAGCCACTATGGAAAACAGTATGGAGGTTCCTCTAAAAAGTAAACCTAGAACTACCATACATTCAGCAATTTCACTTCTAGGTATTTAACTGAAGAAATTGAAAACACAAACTCAACAAGATACATGCACCTCTATGTTAATTGCATTATTTACAATTGCGAAGATAAGGAAACAATCTAAATGTCCAGTGGTGAATGGAGAAAGTGTGACACACACACTCAGCCATTAAAAGAAAGACCTAAATCTTACCATTTGTGACAACATGGATGGACCTCAATGGTAGTGTGTTAAGTGAGAGGAGTAAGACAGAGAAAGACAAATATTGCATATCACTTATGGATGGAACCAAAAAAGTCAACAACACACACAAGCAAAATAAAAGAGAAGCACTCACAGATATAAAGGACAGACTGGCCCGCGTGGATCTGGCGTTCTGCGCCAGCTGGGCTGCCGCCACCACCACCACCACCACGGGCTGCTGCCAGGGACCTCAGTGCCCAGTACCTCGGGGAGAAGCATGTCAAACTCAAGGGCTAACAAGGTTTAAGTTTATGTAGGCCGCAAGAAAACAAAAGCTTCCATTTTCTTAGAAGCATAGGTTTATTTCGATAGAAACATACTGGATACAAAGGGCTGAAAGAAATGAGTCATCATTAACATAACGTCATAGAACATTTTAAGATAAAGTAATATTTTTCTTGAACATGAACTTACCAGTCACCGAATAACCGCACAAATTAATAAGTGTAATGCAAATAAACCTCTTTCTCTTATTCTCTGAAAGCTAAATATTTCCTGTTGCGCACACCAAACCAGTCAGTCCAAGACTAATGACGTGGCCATTGGCTGCTAAAATATTCGCTTCTGGTGTTAGTGGAGAGAAATGGTGCGCCTGCGCATAAGGTGCGGCAAGGAAATGAATGCCATATGCCCTGGCTGGTTTGGCTCAGTGGATAGAGCATCTGCCTATGGACTAAAGGGTCCTGAGTTCAATTCTGGTCAAGGGCATGTACCTTGGTTGTGGGCACCTCCCCAGTGGGGAGTGTGCCAGAGGCAGCTGATTGACGTTTCTCTCTCATCTATGTTTCTAACTCTATGCCTTTCCCTTCCTCTCTGTAAAAAAAATAAATAAAGAAAGAATGCCACATGGTTACAGTACTCAGTCATTAGCGAACGTTGTAGTTTGTTATTAATAATTATGTATAACCGGATATTGTAAAAGTTAACTTAGGAAATTTTTATTAAAATGTTTCTTGCTGAGACCGGTTTGGCTCAGTGGATAGAGCGTCGGCCTGGGTACTGAAAGGTCCCGGGTTTGATTCCGGTCAAGGACATGTACCTTGGTTTTGGACACATCCCCACTAAGGGGGCATGCAGGAGGCGGCTGATCGATGTCTCTCTCTCATTGAAGTTTCTAGCTCTCTATCCCTCTCCCTTCCTCTCTGTAAAAAATCAATAAAAAATATTTTAAAAAAATGTTTCTTACATGCCGTTATATTGGCTGGGCCACAAAAATATTCGTTGTGGGCTACATGCAGCCCGCGGGCCTTGAGTTTGACACACATGCTATATGGGGAACCGGAGGCAGTGTACGTGGAAGTGGAGGACTCCCAATCCATGGGTGTCCAGCTACGGAGTCCTGGCAGTGGTGTCGCTAGTTCGAGGAGAAACCGCTGCTTCAGCGACACCGGCTGGTGAATCGGCAGAAGACTCCCCCCATATCCACGCCTTTGAGCAGAAAACCCTGACCCAGAGCGATAGGCCCGTGGAGCAGCAGAAATAAAAGAGACCAGCCGAAACCGGTTTGGCTCAGTGGATAGAGAGCATCGGCCTGCAGATGCTCTCAATAAAATATATTTTTTAAAAAAGAGGGAGAGATAGAGATCATTACCTGCATAGCCATAAAACTAAAAATCAGGGCCAAAAAAAAAAGAACAAACATGGGTGAAAACGAGTGCAAGGTAATATGAAGTACTAAATCCCAGTTATAAAATAAATACCAGAAACCCTTACGTGGTTTTTACATTTCAATTCTATTATAGTTTTTTAACTCCTTTTTTTCTTTTTAATTTCACCCCTGAATTAAGCATGCCTATAGTTAGTTCAATTTTACTTTTAAAAAATATATTAATGTATTGTAAGATATGCATTTTTAAAAATATATATTTTATTGATTTTTCACAGAGAGGAAGGGAGAGAGAGTTAGAAACACCATTAAGAGACATTGATCAGCCGCCTCTTGCACGCCCCCTACTGGGGAATGTGCCCGCAACCAAGGTACATGCCATTGACCTGGATTGAACCTGGGACCTTTCAGTCCACAGGCCAACACTCTGTCCACTGAGTCAAACCGGTTTTGGCCAAGATATACATTTTGATGTGTCTGATTTCTCTTTTCACCATTTTACCTCAGATTTATCTTTGTTGGGTGAAAGCTGTAGCTTCTTTATTTGTATTGCTGCATACTATCTTATCTTATGAATGTGCTATGGTCTACTTATGCATTCTACTGTGTTTTTTGTTTGTTTGTTTTTTAAAAAGACAACAACACATCTTTATTAAAAGATCATAAACCAGAACAGAGGACAGGGACAGCAAGTGGTTCGCAAGTTGGTGAATCAGAACCTGGACCAATTCATCACAGCATAATGTGAGAACCACAATGTCCCTGAAAGAGGCAGCACTTAGCTGAGGATGGGTGCCCTTGATGAACCCAGGGTCAGGTGCATTCCCAAGTCAGAGAGAAATAAATGAAGATCCTATCAACATCTCAGAGTAATCATGTTCTCAAGCACAAGTGAGAACACAGAATACGTTTCCCCTGAGCACGCAGGAATTGGGACTGATACACATTCTTCAGGTGAGCCAGGTGGTAGAGGTGAAATATCTTCAGCCACAAATCAATCAGGTTTTAGTTCTGGGCATCTTACCAAGTGCAATGCACCTCCTTCAAGCCTCACTTGTACTGGAAACTTAGGAGGAATCTAGCAGAGTGTATGTTCCATTAAAAAGGGGTTTAAATTCAGGAAAATAGGTCACAAAGAGTTGCCTTCAGTGTTGTTACTCTAAGTGAGAAAAAATAAAATATTCCCTGCACATTTAACACTTCTCTGCAGTGTGAACTCTCAGATGTCCAATAAGACTATTTTTTTGGGGTAAAAGGCTTTCCACATTTAGTACACTCATATGGCTTCACTCCAGTGTGAACTCTGAGGTGATCAGTGAGGTGAGCCCTTCAACAAAAAGACATCCCACATTCTCTTCACTCATACGGCTTCTCTCCAGGGTGAAAAGTCTGGTGTTCAATGAGGTGATCCCTTTCACAAAAGGACATCCCACATTCTTCACATGCATATGGATTCTCTCCAGTGTAACTCTGAGGTGTACAGTGAGGTGAGCCCTTAGACAAAAAGCCATTCCACATTCGTTATACTCATATGGATATGGCTTCCCTCCAGTGTGAACTCTGAGGTGTTCAGTGAGGTGATACCTTCAAGGAAAGGACATCCCACATTCTCTACACTCATGTGGCTTCTCTCCAGTGTGAACTCTGAGGTGTCTATTGAGGTGAGGCCTTTGACCAAAGGATAGCCCACATTCTCTACACTTATGACTTTTCTCCTGTGTGAACTTTGGTTGTGTTGTTTGAGGGTAGACTTATAACTGAAGGACTTCTCACAATGGCTGCCCTCATATGGCTTCTCTCCAGTGTGAACTCTTTGGTATTTAATGAGTGCAGGGTTGTTTTTTTTTCTGAAGAACTTCCCGCATTCCTTACACTCATTTCGCTTTTCTCCAGTGTGAACTCTCTTATGTCGAATGTTGTTTGACAAACCTTTCTCTATCCTGAGATGATTATATTTTCCCATGTTTGTTATTTTTTCTTCGTTTTCTAATTTTCACCTGAGGATATGTTTTCCATTGATTTTTAGAGAGAGTGTAAGGGAGGCAGAGAGAGAGAAACATTAATGTCAGAGAGACAACAGGAGAGAGTGCCCCTAGGATTTGGGTCCCAGCTCTGGGAAGGGGACAGAAACCCATTCTATCTGATAGAGCAACAGCTTCTAGCTGTGTACACAGAGCTCCTTCCAGTAGAGCCTCTCTAGGAACAGCACATCATGATAAGAACTTCCCTTCTTCCCCTAACTAGTCAGTGGATAGAGTGCTGGCCTGCAGACTAAAGGGTCCTGGGTTTGATTCTGGTCAAGGGCATGTACCTTGATTGCAGTGGGGAGTGTGTAGGAGGTGGCTGATCTCATCCATGTTTCTAACTATCTATCCCTCTCCCTTCCTCTCTGTGAAAAATCAATAAAAAATATATTTTATTATAAAAAAACACACACACAAAATCTTCCCTTCCTATCAAGCTGTGGATTTGGAGTATGTTTTACTGGGCCCATTTCTGCCATGGCTAGAACTTTGACTAAAGGACATGCCTGTTTACAGCAGAGAAGCACCGTGTCTGCCAGCCCAAAATGTGAGTGTCCTTAGGCCCCTTAGAGATGTAGACCCTCTAGGTGTCCTCGTCTCTATTCCGGTGGCAGCCCCTGCAGCCTGGAGAGAGAGGAGGAGGGGGGAAACCCCCACTGATGCCTCCTATGCAGATGGGTGTAGTTGGGGCAATACATCCACCGGGACTGTAGTCACTCTTCAGGCAAACACTGACACCATCCGGATGGAAGCAGTAATGAACCACAGCAGCCAGTGGGCTGAACTCAGGGCTGTTTGGTTGCGATCACTCCTGAGTCCTGGGCGTTTAACTTTGCACTCACAGTTTGGGCTGTTCTAAAGGGATTAACTCTGATGCTTAGTCAGTGAAAAGCCCAGAGGTGGATGATCAGGAGTAAGCCCTTGTGAGGTCATGATGTGTGGAGGGATGTTTGGGTTTACCAGCAAGAGCCTGAGGTAGTAGTCCTCACTGTTTTTCATATCCTGGCTCATAAGGCACTGACACCCTCTGCCAATCTGGAAGCTGATGTCCTAGTTCAGCTATGATCCCTAACGACTGACCTTTCAGTATAGACAGGTTGGGTGCAGAGGAAGAAGCTGCTGCACTGCCTGGGTGGGAGGGCATATTGCCAATGATGCCAGATTGCTCTTGAAATACAGTGAATTGGCTAATGCAGGGTCAGCATGTCCTGAGTTTTCTAAACAATGCCCAAGCAGCTGTCAAAGGAGTCTGGCCTCGTCCACGAGGTTCCAGACTGGTGGAAGATTGACAAATTTGATTTTACTGACTCCCAACCTCGGAGCAAGGGCTCTAAATATGCCCTGGTTTGTATTAACACTTCAGTTGGCCTAACCCAAGCTTTCCCCGTCACCATGCAAACCAGGCTGCCATCATCAGGGGATCAGATAACCTCAGGACCAGGTGCATATTCCCTTGTTGAAGCAGCAGTGATCAGTGGTCACATTTCCAAAGTCACGATATGCAAAACTGAGCAAAAGAGCATGACACTGAATGGAGGTTCTATCTCCCCTATAAGCCGTAAGCAGCAGGGGTGGAAGAGAGGGGGGAAATGGAATGTTAGGCAGCAGATCAAATTACTAACAGGTAAAATCACTTTGGCCAGGAGGACTAAATCACTCTCCCAGGCTTTATACATTTGAATGACCAACAAGTATGGCCTGCTGTTCATATGCCAGACTGGGGATCCCTACCAAGGCACCTCCCATAAAGGCATGGAAGTTGAGGGAAGCAGCCATTGAGGCAAACGCCACCATGGATCAACGTGCTGTGCTGCTAAGGACACAGCCCCGTCAATCCTGGGAAAGGCATGACCTACTGGGATTTACAATGGTACAACCCATAAAAATGGATGGGTTGGTTTGCACCTCTGAGGGAGAAGGAACTATTCAGTCTCCAGTGGAATCTCATTGTCCATTGTCCTGCTATAAACTGGACCTGTTGAAACGCCCTATACCTGGGATGAAACAGGTGCCATTGAAAGAGGGAAGACAGTGGGGGTCTTCTCATTAAGTTACAGACACAGACAAAAGTCACAGGAGCACAGTCAGTTTTGTAGACAAAAGGCAGAAAAGGCTAGTGAGAGAGATAAGGACAGATTGCAGGCTGTACTAAATCATTTAATTCTATAGTAGACTTCCCTTTCACTCTCTGAACATTTCCACAGAAGTAACTTCTTCATTGATTGTTTTTCTCAAATAAAATCAATGCACTTACTTATAAAGTTTAAAATTCACAGTAGTGTAAAAACAGAATGTTTACAAACTTCTTCGCACTCCATTCAGTTCTCTGCAGAATTAAACAATTGCTAATATATTCTTGTTTATCTTCCAAAACTCCATTTATATATGAGGATTGTGTCATACAAAATGTTCAACAGCACAGCCCATGTACTTAACATATATCAAAATGTTAAATTTGGAAAACTATTCTCACGGAAGAACAGGGGGATCTTTCTAAAACACCTTTAACAATGTCAAAGAGGTAAAGAAATTATAGAGATGGCTGGGACCGGTTTGGCTCAGTGGATGGAGCTTCGGCCTGCGGACTGAAAGGTCCCGGGTTCGATTCCAGTCGGGGGCATGTACCTTGCTTGTGGGCACATCCCCAGTAGGGGGCGTGCAGGAGGCAGCTGATCGATGTCTCTCTCTCATCGATATTTCTGGCTCTCTATCCCTCTCCCTTCCTCTCTGTGAAAAATCAATAAAATATATTTAAAAAATTATAGAGATGGAGAAAGTATAAGAAATATGAAATATTTCCACATTAGAATTTTTAAAAAATATATTTTATTAATTTCTTTTAAAGAGAAGAAGGAAGAGGGATAGAGAGTTAGAAACATTCATCAGCTGCCCCCTGCACACCCTTACTGGGGATGTATCCACAACCAAGGTACATGCCCTTGACCGGAATCGAACCTGGGACCCTTCAGTCTGCAGGCCGACACTCTAACCACTGAGCCAAACCAGTCAGGGCTAGAATTTTTTTTAATGAATGTTTACTGACTTTAAATTAAGGAAGGGAGAGGGTGGGAAACATCCATTAGCTGCCTCCTGCACACCACCTATTTGGGATGGAGCCCCAAACCTGGACATATGTCCTGCCCAGGAATCAAACCAGCAAACTCTTGATGTATGGGATGACACCCAATCAACTGAGCCACATCAGCCAGGGCCACATTAGAATTTTAATAGAGAAAAGTAGGAGTACATAAACATTCCATATGAAACACAAATTGATCTAGCCTAGAATGAAAATGCCTGAGAAAACAAAGTACAAATTCAAGCTTAGAGATTTAGGCACTAGTACTTGATGAAATCACATTATTTCTCAGCAATTCAGTTTTCTTATTTGTGGTTTAAAGTGATAATCAAGTGCGTCAATAAATGAATATATGTATATAAACATACATAAATAATAATATGTAAAAATTCTATATACTGCCTCATGCTATTAAAAATACAGATGTTCTCTTCTTTTTTTTAAAAAAAAAATATGGAACGCTTCACGAATTTGCGTGTCATCCTTTCGCAGGGGCCATGCTAATCTTCTCTGTATCATTCCAATTTTAGTATATGTGCTGCCGAAGCGAGCACCAGATGTTCTCTTCTTAATTTCTTTCAATCATGTTTCTTTCTGCCAATAGAAAGAAAAGACAAACATCAAAATATATTCAGGATTTTGCAGAATAAAAAAGATAAAATTATTAATTATATACTGCAATCAACAACAACAACAACAATAAAAAATGGCCCTAGACAGTTTGTCTCAGTGCATAGAGCGTTGGTCTGTGGACTGAAGGGCTCCAGGTCCCATTCCAGTCAAGGGCACGTACCTTGATTGCAAGCTCCTCCTTGGCCAGGGCCCTGGTCAGGGAGAATGCAGGAGACAACCAATTGATGTGTTTCTTTCACATCGATATTTTTCTCTGTCTTTCCCTTTCTCTTTCACTCGTTCTAAAAATCAATGAAAAATATCCTCAGGTGAGGATTAAAATAATGATAATAATAATAAATTTAAAAAATAAAATGCTTTTGCGGGAACCGGTTTCGCTCAGTGGATAGAGCGTCGGCCTGCAGACTGAAAAGTTTCAGGTTTGATTCCAGTCAAGGGCATGTACCTTAGTTGCAGGTACATCCCCAGTAGGGGGTGTGCAGGAGGCAGCTGATCGATGTCTCTCTCTCAGTGATGTTTCTAACTGTCTATCCCTCTCCCTTCCTCTCTGTAAAAAAATCAATAAAATATAATAAATAAATAAATAAATAAAATGCTTTAAAAATATATAATGGCTACAGTTGTAGATTTGCTAATATGTCTACATGGTAAATAGTGGAACGATCATGTGTACCTCTGCATTTTGGTGTGTGGAGTATGTAGAGTGAAAAACAGGGCAGTAAATGGCCCTTTGCCACTGGCTAGAAACACAAAAATGTTTATGGGAGAGCCAATAGCTATGTAAATACAATCTATCTCCCAAAGTCAATAGGCACAGTATGGTAAAAGCAGGTGTACAGTTGTGAGTACAAAAAACACAATCTATTCTTGCATTATGATATAGTAACTACTGTATTATCTTTCATACAAACAACTGTAAACATACTTTTGCCAAATTCTGTATTCCTTTTTTACTTTCTTACAATTTAATGTTCTTACTTTTTGAGATTTCTCTTGTATTTTCGCTGATACATTTCTTGTTTGAATTTCTTTCTCTTTTTTAAAAACCATTGATTTACCTGTAGAAAGAGAGAGAGAGACAGAGAGGTGATTAAACAAAAAATAAGGGTATTGGCTTATGAGTGACTGTGAATAAAGAAAAATGTTGTCCCACCTGTTTCTCTGTCATGTTAAATTCAAATGCAAGCGATAGACTAAGTCCTTTTGTGGGGCACTTGTTTAACTTGAATGTTGCCCAGAGAGTGTCCATGAGGGGCTTACTGACTAATCTTTTCTTCGGATACTCTTCCTCACATTCCATTTTTTCTCCTCTTTTCTCTTCCTCCTGTTCCTCTACCAGTTTCTCTTTTCCATCCTTTTCCATTTCTTCTTCCTTTTCTCCTCCTTCTCTCCATGTTTTACTTTTCCTTCTTTCATCTTTACTATGACTCCTATTGGATTGCTCTGGATTTTTATCACAAGACATAACTGGTTGTTTCTGTATAGCAAGATCTGTGGGGGAAAATCAAATACAGTTAAATTTAACTTTCAGATCATAGACAACATTCTTCAGTGTGAGAATATATTTGAATTTATTTCAGAGAGAGAGACTACAATGTGAGAGAAACATTGGATTGTCTCCTATGGGGGACTGAACTTGCAACTTGGGCTTGTGCCCTGACTGGAAATGAAATCTTTTTTTGCACAGGACTATGCTTAACCAATTGAGCCACACCACCTAGGGCAAAAAATTTTTTTGAATGTCTGATCAACATTTAAAAATCATGAGATTAAGTCCGGTTCATGTGGCTCAGTGATTGAGCATCAACCTATGAACCAAAGGTTACCATTCGATTCCGGTCAGGGCACATGACAAGGTTGTTGGCTGGATCCCCATGTGAGGTGTGCAAGAGGCATTCAATCAATGATTTTCTCTCATCATTGATATTTCTATCCTCTCACCCTCTCCCTGCCTCTCTGAAATGAATAAAAAAAAGTGAATAAAAATATTTTTAAAAAATCACGAGACTCAGCATCAAAATTCAAATATCCAAATTAAAAAAAAAATCTTAAATCAGTGATCCTAAGTTCCCATCTAAAATAACAAAAGGGTAATATGCTAACTAGACCTGACATCATTCTAGATGTCCTTCTTGACCAAGCTGGGGCCAGAGGGAAGCTGATGCTGGTAGCCAGGGGAAGAAAGGCCTACTCTTGCACAAATTTCTTGTATCAGGCCTCTGTTGTAATCAATAATCAGCTGGATCCAGTGGATAGAGTGTTGGCACATGGACTGAAGGATCATGGATTTGATACCTGGTCGAGGGCACGTACCTCAGTTGCAGGCGTGATTCCCCCCCCCGGTAGGTTGGTTGATAGGTTGGAAGAGAGTGTGGGAGGATATCAGTCGAAGTGTCTCTTGCACATCACTGTTTCTCTTTGTCTCTCCCTCTCCCTTTCACTCTTTCAAAAAATCAATGGAAAAAGTATCCTCTCGTGAGAATTAACAATAGCAGCAACCAAAGGACTACATCCTTAGATTTCTTTTCTTCTGATATATATAGTCCTAGCCTCACTAATCCAATCTCCATGTTTTTATTTTAATTAAATCTTTATTATCAGATTATTACATTTGTTTCTCTTTTTTTCCCTCCATAGCTCCCCTCCACCTCGCTCCCAACCCTCCTTCTACCCTTACCTCCCTCCCGTTGACCTCATCCATATGATTTTCGTCCAGTCTCTCCCTGTACACCTCTCACCCCTTTCTCCCTGAGAGTTATCAGTCCACTCCCTTTCTGTGCTCCTGATTCTATTATATTCACCAGTTTTTCTGTTGATCAAATTTTTAATTCACTTAATTTTTAGATTCACTTGTTGATAGATATATATTTGTTATTCATAATTTTTTTATCTTTTACCCCTTTCCTCTTCCTTTTCTAAAAGAGTACCTTTCAGCATTTCATATAAATCTGGTTTAGAGTTGAACTCCTTTAGCTTTTTTCTTATCTGTGAAGCTTTTTATCTGCCCTTCAATTCTGAATGATAGCTTTGCTGGATAGAGTATCTTGATTGTAGTTTCTTGCTATTCATCTTGCCACTCCCATCTGGCCTGCATCGTTTCTGTTGAGAAACCAGCTGACAGTCGTATGGGTGTTCCCTTGTAGGTAATGAACTGTTTTTCTCTTGCTGCTTTTAATATTCTCTCTTTTGTCTTTTGCTCTTGGTATTTTAATTATGATGTGCCTTGGGGTGGTCCTCTTTGGATTCCTTTTGTTTGGGGTTCTGTGTGCTTCCTGGACTTGTAAGTCTATTTTTTTCACCAAGTGAGGGAAATTTTCAGTCATTATTTCTTTAAATAGGTTTCAGTATCTTGCTCTCTCTCTTCTGGCACCCCACAATTCTGATGTTGGTACGCTTGAAACTGTCCTAGAGGCTCCTTACATTATCTTCACATTTTTTTATTCTTTTTTCTTCTTGCTTTTCCAGTTGAGTGTTTTCTGCTTCTTTATATTTCAAAATTTTTACTTTATTCTTGCCTTCCTCTAGTCTGCTGTTAAGTCTCTGTATAATATTTTTTATTTCAGTCAGTCTATGTTTAATTTCTAGTTGGTCCTCTTCCATCTCTAGTTGGACCTTTTCCATCTCTAGTTGGTTCTTTTTCATCTCCTCTTGAGTCTCCTTAACTTTATCCATCTTTTCTAGGATATTCTTGAAAAGCTTATAAGCGTGGATTTGAACTCTATATCCAGTCGTTTGTTTTCTTTCATTTCTTTTGTTTGTCTCAGCATTTTCACTATGCTGGGAGAACTTCTGTGTTGGATTCAGCCTTATGATACAAGACTTGCAAAACTGCAAAAGCCTCTCTGTTGAGGGTGGAGTCTCAGGGCTTAACAGACTGCCTTGCCTTCCAGTCAGCCCTGCCCTCCATGGCTCCCAAGTCTCACGTGACTGGGTAATCGCTGCAATGGTCCCTGTGTGTGTGAGTGCTCTGGCAATGCCTCTAGACTGCTGCCTTTCCGGCTCCCCTGCGCTTCAGGACCATATGAATCTGGGTCCCCAGGGTTTCACCTGAATCTGGGGTTTAGTGGAGTTAGAAGTAGCACAGTTGGGATCTTTGTCTCCCGCCCTCTTGTGAAAGCCAGCGGCACAAGCAGCAGTCGGTCTTCTGCGCACAGTGCTGTGCACAACACCCGATTTCTGCCTTTTTGCGACTCCCCTAAATTTCTGTGCACTTCTCCCTTTTCATAGTCCAGATTTTCCCATATGAGTTTCGGCTGGACCTGGGGTTTAGTGTCGCAGGATAAGGGGTACAATGCTGTTGGGAGTCTCCCACCAGAGAAAGCCAGCCAGGTACTCCAGCACCCGCTCTTTCCACGTGCGCGTCTCTGTACCTCAGCTTTTGCAGCTCCTCTGGGTCTCTGTGAGCCCCTCTCTTTCCTTCTAGTTGTAGAATTTCCACTCAGCCAGCTTTCCTGTGGTTTTGGATGATGTCCATTCTGTCTTTTAGTTGTAGTTTTGAAATTGTTGTGGGAGGCAGCAGTGAAGGGGTTTACCTTTGCTGCCATCTTGGTTACCCTCCACCAATTCTCCATGTTTTTACTACCACCTAAATGGTGATTGGTTCCAGATTCCTCTCTCCAGCCTTGTATACCAATTCCCAATTCATTATTTCTGCTTGAATGTCTAACAGGCAATTTAAATTCCCAAACTCAATCACGATCCCCTTCACTGAAACCTGACTCACCTGTGGTTCTCTTCTAAAAGCCAACTACTTTATCCAGTCGTTTGAGTCAAAAAACCTTGGGAGCATCTTGGATTCTTGCTTGGCTCCTAGTCCAAACTCAATTTTTCAGATACCTTGTGTTTTTTTTTGTTTTCCTTCAAAATATACTGAGGCCCTAGCCAGTTTGACTCAGTGGATAGAGGCATTAACCTATGGACTGATGGGTTCCAGGTTTGATTCCATTCAAGGGCACATACCTGGGCTGCAGGCTCGATCCCCAGTAGGGGGCGTGCAGGAGGCAGCCAGTCAATGATTCTCTCTCATTGATGTTTCCATCTCTCTCTCCCTCTTCCTTCCTCTCTGAAATCAATAAAGAAATATATTAAAAAAATATATAGGGTGTAAAGAAAGACCAAGATTTTTAAATGAAACTCTCTAAAGCCTGAAAATTATTCTAGAAGGAAATAGAGATTTTCTTCAAATGTCTTAACAACTGTAATTAAAAGTCAACATATTACTGAGCATATTACAACTTCATCTCTAAATGAGATAGCTTTTATCATTCTCTGTTTTGCTTTTGTTCTTCCTACCCCATCATCTATTTCCAGCATAGCAGACAGGGTAATCTTTTTAAAATGTAAATCCTATCTAATAAAAGAGACATGCAAATTGACTCTGCTACACTCTCTGCTATACCCATAAGCCATTCCCACAAAGCCAATCAGGAGCGAGTATGAAAATTAAACCAACCAAGATGGCGGTTAATTTGCATATCCTGGTGCAGAGGGAAGACTGAAGATAGCATAGAAGAAGCCAAGTGCTGCAGAAGGGAGGGAAGCTTCGGAGAAGCAAGCAATTGGGGTGGTGGAGAAGGGAGGGAAGGAGGTGGGACTGTGGAGAAGGGAGGGAAGCAGGTATGGCAGTAAAGATAGGAGAGAAGCAGGTGGAGAAGGGAGGGAAGCAGTCAGGGCTGCAGAGAAGGGAGAAAAGCAGGTGGGGCAGCGAAGACCTCCACAGGAAACTCAATTCTTGCAGGAATCTTCCTGCAGTGGGCCTCTAGTTAGATAATATTATTTCATGGCTCACAACTTAACAGTGGTTTTCCATTTCTTTCATAGTAAAAGCTTAAAACTATATAATGGCTTACAAAATCCTATAGGATTGGGTCCCCTGTTACCTTTTTGATTTCTACTAACACTTCCCTTGACTTACTTTACTCCATCCCCTCTGGTCACCTTGCAGTTTAGTGAGCAAGTCAAGCAGGGTCCCAGTTGATGCCTTTGCACTTCCTATTTGCTCTGCCTATAAAGCTATTTCTCCAGATAAAAACATAACTTACTCTCTTACCTTCAATGGAAAAATATCCTTGGGTAAGAATTTAAAAAAAGAAAGAAAGAAAAGTAAACTGGAGAATTGATTAGAGCTGTTCTATGCCAGAGACTTGTCAGAAGGCTGCAAACTTTTCCAACTCAATCTAAGGGTTTTATACTAAATTAGAGGTCCAGTGCACAAATTCGTGCACATGTGGGGTCCAAGAGGAGTGGGCTGGGGCAGGATGTGATTGGCCCTCCAGGTGGGATGCCCTTGCTGGTCCGGGATCTGGATCCATCCCACTGACGTTTGCGCCGGTTGTAGGGAGCCCCTTTTACACCCTTTCTTCCTTGTGGAGTGTCTAGGGAGGGGAAGCAGCCAAGGTTCCCGAGGCCAACTTCCAGGAGGCTGGTGGCACTATTGGGATCATGCAGCACTGGTCCCATTCTCTGGAAATTAAATCTGCAGAACTACGGAGGGAATGAGTGGCTGCCTCCCGGGATGGTGGGCCACTGGGAAGGGTCAGTCAGCTGAGCGGCATTCCCGCTGTGGGAGCACACTGACCACCAGGGGACAGCTCCTGGGTTGAGTATCTGCCCCCTGGTGGTCAGTGTGTGTCACAGCAACTGGTCCTAATGGCTTTGACTTTTTTAAATATATAAATACTTAAGACTATTAAATGACCAACTTTAAGTACTAGTACTTGAAAGGTTTAAACGATGAGATAAACTGTAGAGAATACATTGGATTAAAAGATATTTAGAGACAGACTGATTATCCCCTGGTAGTGGAAATTATAGAGATGCTAGTGACAAGAACTAAGGTAAATGCCATCTATAGCTAGGATGTCAATAAGCCAAAGAAATAGCACCCAGTGGTAGAGTGCGCAAACAGTATAAAGAATAAGTTCACAGAAATAATGTATTTTCAAAAGGCATTTGAAAACTAGTGACTAATGTCAATTTTAATCAAGATGAAAAGAAGCTAAATCTTAAATGAGATATATCTATACTGAGGTAAAATACTATTTGCAGTATGATGCAACTTTTATAAATAAATTAATGAATTCAATAAATGTTTATTGACCACTTACCATGTAGATGGCAAAATTGCTTGAAGAGCAGAGAGGTGGGAAAGGCCATTAGATTTCCAAAATATATTTCTTTCTTATCACTCCTAAAAATGCTGATGAGACACTATGAGCCAAATTAAATAGTATGTCAGTAGCCAATCTTCTGAGAGGGCCCGTTGGCACAGCTCTGCTTCTTACTCTAGCAGACCACTTGCTTCTGTTCCAGGGAGCCAGACACCTTTGCTGCTTTCGTTCTGTATCACAGAAAACTATGTGTAATATTGTGATTTATAATAAGAAATATATACTTGGTTTGTATTCCATTCCGGGCCCAGAGCTCCTAAAATCCATGGAATTTTGTAATAAGAATGTTAAGGCATCTTTTGTTATGTTAATGATATGACTGGAATGTTTTTAGGTAATCTGAATGTGGACTAGTTGCTAGGGAAACCAATCTTCTTTCAGTCCCAATCTCTGACTGGCTTCCAGTAGGGGGGACTGAAGATTGAGTTCCATCACTAATAACCAATGATCTAATCAATTATGCCTGTAAGTCATGCCTCCATAAAAACCCAAAAGTATGATTTTTAGAGAGTTTACAGGTTAGGGAACCAGAAGTATCCATGTGCCTCTGTGCAGGGCCCTAAACCACAGAAGCTTCTTTGTTCTGGACCTCTTTCTCTGTGGACTTCATCTGCTACTGACTTGTATTCCTTAATAGCCTTGTAATAAACTCGTAAGTAAATGGATTTCCTGAGTCCTGTGACGACTCTAATAAATTAAACTCAAGAAGGGGGTCATGGAAACCTCTGATTTGTAGATGGTTCATCAGAAGCACAGGATTTGTAATTGGTGTCTGAATTAGTGATCAGTTTTGTAGAAAAGAAGCCTTAACTTGCGGAATCTGAGCTATTTTTATTTTTTCAAATATATTTTTATTGATTTCAGAGAGGGAGATAGAAACATCAATGATGAGAGAGAATCATTGATCAACTGCCTCCTGCATGCCCCCTCCTGGGGATAGAGCCTACAACCTGGGCATGTGCCCTTGACCAGAATCGAACTCAGGACAATTCAGTCTGCGGGCCCATGCTCTATGCACTGAGCAAAACCAGCTAGGGCTCTGATGCTATTTTTACTTTTTTAAATTATTTTTTTTAATTAAATCTTTATTATTCAGATTATTACACTTGTTTCTCTTTTTTCCCCTCCATAGCTTCCCTCCACCCCGCTCCCAACCCTCCCTCTACCCTTACCTCCCTTCTGTTGACCTCATCCATAGGTGTATGATTTTTGTCCAGTCTCTCCCTGTACACCCCTCACCACTTTCCCCCAGAGAATTATTAGTCCATTCCCTTTCTGTGTTCTTGATTCTATTATATTCACCAGTTTATTCTGTTGATCAAATCTTCAATTCCCTTAATTTTCAGATTCACTTGTTGATAGATACCTATTTGTTGTTCATAATGTTTTATCTTTTACCTTTTTCTTCTTTCTCTTCTAAAAGAGTACCTTTCAGCATTTCATATAATACTGGTTTGGAGTTGATGAACTCCTTTGGCTTTTTCTTATCTGTGAAGCTCTTTATTTGCCCTTCAATTCTGAATGATAGCTTTGCTGGACAGAGTATTCTTGGTTGTAGGTTCTTGCTATTCATCACATTGAATATTTCTTACCATTCCCGTCTGGCCTGCACAGTTTCTGCTGAGAAATCAGCTGACAGTTGTATGGGTGCTCCCTTGTAGGTAATGAACGGTTTTTCTTTTGCTGCTTTTAATATTCTCTCTTTGTCTTTTGCTCTTGGTATTTTAATGATGTGTCTTTGTGTAGTCCTCTTTGGATTTCTTTTATATGGGGTGCTTCCTGGACTTGTAAGTCTATTTCTTTTACCAGATGTGGGAAGTTTTCAGTCATTATTTCTTTAAGTAGGTTTTCAGTATCTTGCTCTCTCTCTTCTGGCACTCCCACAATTCTGATGTTGGTACGCTTGAAACTGTCCCAGAGGCTCCTTACATTATCTTCACATTTTTGGATTATTTTTTCTTCTTGCTTTTCCAGTAGAGTGTTTTTTGATTCTTTATATTTCAAATTTTTGACTTGATTCTTGCCTTCTGCTAGTCTGCTGTTAGGTCTCTGTATAATATTTTTTATTTCAGCCAGTGTATGTTTAATTTCTAGTTGGTCCTTTTCCATCTCTAGTTGGACCTTTTCCATATCTAGTTGGTTCTTTTTCATCTCCTCTTGGGTCTCCCTAACTTTATCCATCTTTTCTAGGATATTCTTGAAAAGCCTTATAAGCATGTGTGTTTTTTTTAAATATATTTTATTGATCTTTTTTGTTTGATTTTTTATGGAGAGGAAGGGAGAGGGATAGAGAGTTAGAAACATTGATGAGAGAGAGACATTGATCAGCTGCCTCCTGCAGCTGGGGATGTGTCCACAACCAGGATATATGCCCTTGACCAGAATTGAACCTGGGACCTTTTAGTCCGCAGGCCGACGCTCTATCTACTGAGCCACACTGCTTTTGGCTAAGCGTGGTTTTGAATTCTATATCCAGTTGTTTGTTTTCCTCCATTTCTTTTGTTTGTGATCTCTTCCCTTGTCTCGGCATTTTCACTATGCCAGGAGAACTTCTGTGTTGGATTCATCCTTATGATACCAGACTTGCAAAACTGCAAAATCGAAAATAAAGGATGGCAAAGCCAAAAGAAGGCAGTAGTCTTCTCACTAAGGAAGGCTCCCACCTGGCCTTCTTTTCTAGTCTCTCTTTTCATTTGCGTGTGGCCTCCTCCAGAACCTGAACTCTGAACAGGAACCCTGAACCACACAGGACATGAAAGGGGTTCCTACATCTGGCACCTCACCTCGGGACGTCTGGAGAAGATATTTTTTGCCTAAGAGCTAAGGAGGAAAAATACACCGAGGAAAAGGTGAGGGAAATTCAACGCACGCAAAGCCCACGGACTAACTGCAGTCACAATCTAAAACAACTCCAAGACCACATGGAGGAATTGACAGATCTGCTCCAACCATGAAGACAAGAGAAGAAATGGTCCAGAGATGGAAGATGCTGATGACCCCTTGCCATCCTAGCAGTCAGCAGCTGTGTGTCGATGTAGGTTGCCCAGCACCAAACCAGAGAGGATTGGACCTGCATTTTTACCATTTGTCCACCATCCAGAACTGAAAAATCATTGTTGACATGTACACTCAAAAAAACTATTGGACATTGAAACTGAGACTCAAAGGATTGTTGGCCCAGAAAGAAACTTACTATAGACTGATTAATTTGCCTCTCAGCATAGCCACTGTTGCTTGTCTCATTTTTTGTTCTTATGTTTATTTCTAGTCTGCAGATGCAAGACTTTTTAGAGGAAAGAAACAGGGGAGATACCAGAAACCAATAATTATCTCACTAATAGAAAATGTGGACAAGGAACCCAGAAGGCTGGTCAACCTTGAAGTTCTGAAAGGTCAGAGCCAGCCACTCCCTATCTAATTGAGACTGTGGTAGCTGAAGCAACTTCCCCACCAAATACTCATGTAAATCTTTACTGATAAGATAGTCTGCCTGTTACTAGAATTGCCTGTTTCAGGGTAAAGGATGTATCCCAAACCTGAATAAAAGGGATGGCAAGGCCAAAGGAAGGTAGTAATCTTCTCACTAGAGAAAAGCTCCTGCCTGGCCCCCCAAGATTCATCCCCCCCACAAAAAAACAAAACACAAAAAAACTGCAAAAGCCTTTCTGTTGAGCTTGGGATGGGTGGAGTCTCAGGGGTTAATGGACCGCCTTGCCTTTCAGTCTGCCCAGCCCTCCATCGCCCCTGGGTATCGCTGGAACGGTCCCAGTGTGCTCTCTCTCTCTCTCTCTCTCTCTCTCTCTCTCTCTCTCTCTCTTTCTCTCTCTCTCCCAGTGCCCCCCCCCCTCTCTCCCTGAGCTCCGGGACCCTATGAATCTGGGTCTTCAGGGTTTCACCCGAAACTGGGGTTTAGTGGAGTTAGAAGTGACTCAGTTGGGATGATTTGTCTCCCGCCCTCTTGTGAAAGCCAGTGGCACAATCAGCAGTCGGTCTTCTGCGCAGTGCTGTGTGTACCGCCCAACTTCTGCCCTTTTGTGACTCCCCTAAATTTCCATGCACTTCTCCCTTTTCACAGTCCAAACTCCCCCCGTATGAGTTTTGGCTGGACCTGGGGTTCAGTGCTGTAGGATAAGGGGTCCAATGTCTTTGGGAGTCTCCGTTTCCCTCCCACCAGAGGAAGCCAGCCAGGTTATCCGGCACTTGCTTTCTCCACCGCGAGTCTCTGTACCTCAGCTTTTTGTAGCTCCTCTGGGTCTCCGTGAGCCCCTCACTTTCCTTTTAATTGTAGAACTTCCACTCAGCCAGCTTTCCTGTGGTTCTGGATGATGTACGTTCTGTCTTTTAGTTGCCGTTTTGAAATTGTTGCGCGAGGCAGCAGTGTAGGTGTTTACCTATGCCGCCATCTTGGTTCCCTCCCTAATGATCAGTTTTGTAGAAATGAAGCCTTAACTTGTGGAATCTGAGCTATTTTTATTTTTTCAAATATATTTTTATTGATTTCAGAGAGGGAGATAGAAACATCAATGATGAGAGAGAATCATTGATCAGCTGCCTCCTGCATGTCCCCTCCTGGGGATAGAGCCTGCAACCTGGGCATGTGCCCTTGACCAGAATCGAACTCAGGACCCTTCAGTCTGTGGGCCCATGCTCTATGCACTGAGAAAA